>CM044010.1:76841205-77053769 GCA_024085815.1 Flaveria linearis
TTTTATCTATGTGTCTTGGGTATACATACGAACGTATGTGTAGCAAAACTTAATCATGTACAATGGAGTTGGGCGAAAGATCGAACAAAAAAAACAATATTTGAACTACGAAAAATGAAAAATAACTTACGATTATGAGAGATGCGTAGCAAATGTAACCAAATTGCTACACATTTGAGACAAAATATTTTTATTTTAAATTTTATCACAAATGTTGTAGCAAGTTGCTTCACATTGCTACGTAGTTTTCACGGCCATATATGTTTTTATTTTCCGTGATCCAAACGTTTCATTTTATCACATAACTTGGTATACATGGAATACTATTATTCATATATCGATAAATATATACACTTACATAGATACGTACACACCATCACAAACCATTATCGAGAATACCTTTTTATAACTTTATAATCACACATCTATGTTTTGTGTATATGTGAAGACACACAACCATATATACACACACTAACACAAACCCATACACACCAACATCACCTTATAAACATGTGTGACAGATGTAGAACAAAACTTCAGATGTATTTTTTTTACAGTATATTCTGTATGTGAAACAAAAAACGTTAAAAATGAAGTTAAACAAATACATGTTAGCTGATTTAGATCTATCATCTTCGGCAATTGAAAGTTTGAAATTAAATCATTATGCGTTAAAAATAAAGTTAAACAAATATCATGACCCTTACAATATATTATAATTCTACCCTTAATACCACTAAAAACACGTACATAATTTATAATATATATTCTTCTCATTTTGATTCATAACTCTAATAGTTATAACAAATTAAATTTTAGTAACTGAAATTATTTGTCATTGAATAATAACCCATACTATTTCGCTTATATGTTATTTTTTTCATTCTTAACTATTATTTTCAGTAAATTAAGTGTAAATTAAACGTAAATATTTAAGTATCATGTTGATGGGTTTATTAGTAATAAAAATAAAAATTAGGATTGTCACTACTAAATTAATTGTATGAATTATTACGGTCAAAATAATAGTTGGATTTTAAATCCAATTTGTAAATAACTATGTGTCATTTTTTACACTTAGCACTTATAACTTTTTGTACATGTCATGTCTCTTTATCATGATATCATCTAATTATAAACAATATACTTTTATAAAACTCCATGACTATTAGTTTTACAATTAAATATTGATTTAACAACTATTATTTTAATAATTTTTTCAAATTGTATTTTTAAACATAATTCATCATTTTAAAATTTCATTATCCCTTTCCTTGAAAATTATTCATAATAATATTCCCGCTTGTTTCTAGCGCCAAAACTCTTTTGAGAGATTGTTTTAGACCAAAAAAGACCCTGCCCCCCAAATTCTATTCGGAGCCCAAGCTTTCCCCTATGCACCGCATCATACCTCACGAGTCACGCCTAATCCATCCTGCTCGTCGGCTCGCTGTTGATCGTCTTCTTGCTGATGACTTGTACCGGTATTCACCACTTAAATCGTCTCTGCGGTTAAGGTACCAATGGAATAGTTTCTGCGATTGGATGCATAAACTTTGATACACCTGGAAGTTTTTTGGTTTGTTCGTAGAAATATTGTCGCTCGAGTGCAATAGGGAAGGAGTGATAATGACAAAAAAAGCCCATCCAGAAAACCTCCATAGAAGATAATACTAAGGGCACAATAAGAACGTTTAGTATCAATCTCTCCTAATTCATTTCAAACCCTAATCATTCAAATATTGAACCTACGTCTTGTGCCCATGAGTGTTATTCTAAATAAAAACTGAAAAATCTTTGGCAAATTTAATAGGTACAACGAGGATCATGGAATTGAACGGGACAAATCTTGTTTCAGGTCCCTTTAATCAAACAACATGGGTATGACACATAGAGCCCCACGATCATGTAAGTACTCTCTTCCAGATTGTTTTTTGATATTTACACACTACGCACTACATGTTTGTATAATTAGACAACCAATCAACTATCATATTCAACACCTGATTAGTAGCAGTGGATGATGTGCTTAGTGTGTGATGGAGTGGAATCATCACTTTCAGAGCCTATATTATACTTGTCTTAAAGGACCAAACACGACTGGAGTCAATGGAGAATTTCAATTGTACATTGTGGCTTATGGTAATCCATCTTTGTGTTCTTAATTAATTGGTTTTTTGTTATAGAGCAAGATTGTGATCTTTAGCTAAAAGGCTTGCAAATAGCATGGATCATTTGTTTTGGGAGCCTAACTATTTTAATTCGTTTGTAATTGCCTCAGTAAGCAACAATTTGTTTCCCAAATGCCAAATCTTCAATTGAAAGTAGACTTTGATATATGAAATCTTTAGCTTTTCATACTCTGTACTTTATCCCAGAAAGAATCTAGGTGATGAGCTACAATTTGCTACATGTGTTTGTATATTAATATTATGCAGGTATAGTTTAAGCAGTAATGTATATCATCATAATTACACTATAGATCTTGTTTTCATTTTGTACGTCTATTACAAATTAGAGATGCTCGACTTCTACAACTCAAGCAAGTATTCTTTCAGTATGTAGATGTGATGTACTAATATAATACGGATCATGCAAGTATTCTTCTACTACTCAAGCGAGCATTCTTTTAGCAAGTATTCTCTTAGTATCCATACATACTTTGACTTGTAATTCTTTAACCAATCATGCATATATTAATAATAATCTCAATCCTCACTCTAGGAGCGTCGACCTACCTTGAATACTTTGACCATTTGAAGTTTGCCCCTTATGGACTATAGATCTTAATGACTGTCCAGACATGTATTTATTTTAAATAATTGCATCTTTACATCCTATTATTTAATTCATATATGTATATGTGTGTAGACACACACTTGAGTATGTGTTTTACTTTATTCTCTACAATTTGAAACAGAGATGAAAGGAAAAAATTCTAAGACCGGGACAAGGAATCACGTGAGCACTAATAGCACTGGTAAGAGATCTTGGCATACAGGCGGGTCTTTGGGATTTGATGAGCATCACATTCGACTAGTAAGATAATAACATTTACTAGTTGTTTCTACTTAACACTTATTACATAAACAATGCTCTATTTTTATGTAGAAAAAATATAGTAGGTAAGGAACCAAGTTTAGACAAGTTTTTCCTTGAAACCCCACCTCACAAAAGAGTTCAAAGTAAGACTTTGGGTAGGAGAGCTTGAAATTAATAACTTGGAGGGGATGGATTTTTGTCCAGCTTGAGTTGAAGAAATACAAGTATGTTATGTTTATCATTTTGTACAACTATCATACTAACGTTACTATAGTATGTATCTTCATGTTGTTTCGATAAATTTTAGGGGAATACTTGAAAGATATGAAGGAGTTGTACGGGCCCAAATTCCTAAGGATGATACTATGGTTTGGAAGTCTGTGCAAGCTAGAGGATGTTCGACCTGTGCATTCGGGATAGGGTCTACATATATAAGAGCATTCACAACCCGTGCCCTATAATCATGTGAGTGTGTTTGGTATATTATATGGAATGATTTGAGTGGTTGTGAGTGAAGGAGAGAAAAATGTTATTGTGGATTGGTATATTTTGAAGACAACTGTACAATCCTTATAAATTTTTTAATATTTTTGAAAGTGGTTGTGAGTGAAGGAGAGAGAAAAGGTAATGAAAAGGTAATAAAATATATTATTTAATTGAAAGGAGAGAGAAGAAGTAGTGTTTTTAGTGTAATTATATGGATAAAGATAGGAATGGACTGTGAATGCTTTAAACTACCTAATGACTGGGACCCATCCTCATCTTTCGAAGTTGGACTATCTCAAGATAAGGTATAATTATTTTGACCCATCACACTACCTCCATCACACTACCTGCTCATATATAATCATTTGAATAAGAAGTATATGTCTTGAAAAAATAAAACAACATTTTAATATTATTGTTAGTAGTTTATTTAAACTAACAAGTATGTGAATGTGGTGTTAGTTTGAATTTAGATACCGTTTCCCTCGATTACGTACTATGGCGTCAACTAAATTTTGTATGTATGTGCGTTTGTATCAACCAAAGTAATTGTGCCCTTAGATTTCACTTTCCCTCCAACCCAGTTTAATAGTTGACTTTTATTGAGTTTTTAGAATTTGACCAGAGGTGCCTATTAATGTTATTCAATTATTGGTTTGAAATATAGACATAGAGAAGCTTCACATCTAAGTGATTTTCTTGCTTGAATTTGCTGCGAGGACATGGGTTGGAATGCAATCTGATATGCTTTGACTTTGTAGAATCACATCCAAACTTCTATATTGTTAGTTTGTTACTACTTTCTAAACCTTAGGTGAATCTTGGAAGACAAAAATTAATGTAAAAACGTAAGAATGTTACTTATTGAATATTGTTTTTGTAATATGTTCGCATTCAATTATGACACTTGTACATACAATTTGACCCCTTATGTTACATTGTTAGAAGGCTTGATTTGATTCAAAATGTCTATTGTTTATGTACTAATTTGTAGATATGTTTCTACTCTTATTTTAGATCCTGGCTATGGAAATCAAATTCAAGACTCCGAGGCTTGATTTGAAGCTCTTGAAGCTTGATTTCAGGCTCAACGTGAAGCTGAGAGGAAGCATTTGAGGACCCACTACCAGCTCAACGTGTAGCTCATAAGAAAAGTAGGGAGGACGAGACAAATGATGCAAAAAAAACTTTGAAGTTTTCGTCCTCTAACTAATTAGTAGTAACTTTCACTTGTTAATTTAGATACTTTGTAGCTTACAATAGTAAACTTAGTTTTTAATGCATTTTTTTTAATATTTGGGTTATTGTATGTGGATTACCTGGATTTGCTATGTGAATACATTTATAGTTTTTTTTAGTATTTTTTTATTTTATTTAGTATTATTTTAAAACTAATGCTGTGGCAAAAATGCCTCAACAGTTACAATAAAATATATAATTACTTAGTTGTGTAGCAAATGCGTGATAGATAGAAAAATCTGAATTGTATAAAATGTATTTAGAAAATATATCGGGCGTCACAAATGCGTCACAAATGGTATAAATGAATGCCTGTGTCCAAATACGTCACAAAACTGTAAAATACGCAACGTAGCAAAGACGTCGTAAATTGAAATCGTCATAAATGCGTAGCAAACTTAATAATTAAATTTTTTTATAGTAAATATATAATACAATAATATTCAGGGCATGTGTAGTAAATGTGTAGCAAAATCTAACGCCAATTATGTGTCGCAGATTCGTCACAAATGTCTAGCACATGCGTCGCAAATGATTTTGCGACGGGTTTTTTGCTACTCAGTATGCGTTACAGTTTGTGTCGTAAATGTCTGTTTGCTACGCATTTGCAGCACATATGTGCGTAGCAAAACACCTAGTTTCTAGTAGTGAAGTCAACCTAGGTATTCCCTCTACTCCTCCTACCCTCTAAGTTGATGTTCTCTACTGCTTTAGCGGGTGTTGCCATCGATCTTCTCTTCACGTGCTCAGACCTTCTTAATCTTCCCTCTCGTATTTTATCTGTGATAAAAGTCATCTCTAGCCTCTGTCGAAACACTTCGTTTCTTATCCGATCCGGTCTTGTGTGTCCACACATCCACCTCAGCATTCACATTTTCGCGACCTCTATTTGTCTCTCGTGCGATTTCTTTATAGCCTAGCAGTCTGTTCGAAGATCATGTATAGGTTGACTCACCTTAGATTAGATTATATTCATATTCCTTGTAATAGGTTTAATGTTAGTTTACTTTTCAATGTTGTTTATTTTGTTTAGTTTGCTGCCCAGCGAAACTAGAGCGAAACTGCAGTTTCGCTCATAGTCAGTTGTTTAGTTTCACCCGACGAAACTGTTGTCTCTGCCGGGCGAACTATAGTTTCGGTAGCATAGTTTCGCTGATAGCGAAACTGTCAGCGAACTATGACTACTATATATACTTTTGATCTTGCTCATTGTTGGGCGCCCTTGCAAAACCCTAATCAAATATTTTGTTGTAAGAGACTATTGTAAGTTGTTCCTTTGATGAAATACATTTGAGCTTGTTTCTTTTGATTGTATTGAATCCTTATTGTTCATATTTGAATACATTGTGGTTGTTATCATTCTTCTTCATCTTTGTTGTTTGTCTAGTGTTTATGATATTGAACGATTTAACACATCAATTGTACTGAAATTCAATCAGATGGACCAACATGTTCCGTATAACACATCATTCTTCTTCATCTTTGTCATGTGCAAAAAGGCTTCCAGATTCATCCAGCGAAACTGCATATTCATCCAGCAAAACTACATCATCTTCCAGCGAACTACAAGTGTTATACACTTTGTAGTCAATTTCAGCAACTCAGCGAAAGTAATAATCTTGAACGAAGTTCAACAGAGCTTGTGTGCATATTCCAAGTGAAATTGCTGTCGAAATTATCACTGAACGAAAGTTCAAGCTTGTTTCGTGCGAAATTGTCAGTGAAACTAAGCATTTTCAATCATTTGGCTAGCGAAACTGCTGCCGAAATTTCTCAGCGAAACTGCAGTCTTCTCAGCGAAAGTAACTCATTTCTGTGAAATTATCATTTCTGACGAAATTTCCAGTGAAACTACTGTCAGCCCAGCGAAACTAGATCTTCTCAGCAAAATTAGCTCATTTCTGCGAAGCAAATACTGTAACGTCAATTCCATCTGAAACGATGGCCCTCTTGGTATGTTTGTTAAGAGTTATAAAGCTTTGGTAGCTGGGTAGTTGAAAGGAAAAGGAATGAAAATGGAGGACATGTATCAGGTGGATCCTGATGATCTTAAAGAGACTGGCATTCAGCGGCAATGGCAATGTTGACTATCAGAGCCCGAAGATTCATGGAGCGCACTGGAAGGAAGAACTTTGGAGGTCAAAGCTCTAACTCCAGACTGGGATTTGATAAGTCTAAACTGAGGTATTTTAATTGCAAACAGTTGGGACACTTCAAACGTGAATGTCCATTTCTGATCGTCACTGATCCTAGTAATTCAGGAGTTCCAAAGCTGGTTTCAAGTGTGGATAAAGAAGAAATGAAACAGAAGAAAGAGACGGCCTTGATCTCTAATTTTAACTGGAGTGCAGAATTAAAGAGACGAGAGAAGAAATTAACCAAGAGTTGGTAGCTGAGATTGTGATAGAGAAGAAGAAGGTGAACGGTGAGGAAGAATTTGATCCATTTATGGAATTTAGAAGTGAAGCTGCTGAAACTAAGGAGGACGAGATTGGGAAAGAAAGTAAGGTTGAGAAGATGCAGAAGGAAGGAAGTCAAACCACTGAGCAAAGTAATAGAAAGGTGATGTTGCTGCCATTGTCGAGGAAAACAAGTTAAGTAGTCCGGTGTCCCAATATGAGAAAGCTTTAGCAGTAGAAAGGTGGTGATGGACTCCGTATGAGGTAATTCAGGACATGTGTTCTTCTGCATGCAAAATTAGGTTATTTGGGGTATACAAGCTAATCGTTTGTTAATTGACAACGAAAAAGATTTAAAACAAATTATGATGAACTTAGAATAAATGAGTCTAAATATTTTGTTAAATTAAACGAAGCTTTGAAAGAAAATAATCATTTAAAAAGAACCGTTTTAGAAAGAAATGTTGAGATTAACACTTTGACTGAAGGGGTTGCACTTGCTGAATTTGAAACAAGCAAACTTTAGTCAAAGCTCGATAAATGGACAATATCGGGGATGAAAGATGATGATTTATGCAAATCTCAAGGGGGACTAGGATTAAAACAGGTTTTGGTTATGAAAATGCTAAGGTTTATCCTCCTCCTGGTACCTACTGTTATTCACCAATGCTTGTTCCTCATCCTTCTAATGATTTGATCACAATAGATACTAACAGTATATCTGCAGGTTTAGAAGGTGTGAATACTAAGCATGTTCGTGAGGATTACGATTATGGACCGACTAGCGGGCTTGGATGCACTGGTCTTAATACACCTGAATCTCAGCATTCTGTCTTAGATCATAAATCTAGTTTAAATTCTATTTTTGTTTCGAGTCAATCTGTAACAGACACTATCTCATCTTGTTCTAGTGATGTTTCTATGTCCTCTTTAAATGATGTGGATTGTAATGATGATACTTCTTCTGATTGCGTTAATATTGTGAATGATTCCACTGTGAAGAGTAACGAGAAATTAAAATAATTGTTTAGAAAAAAATTTCTCACCCTATCCATCTCTTACCCCAACTAATATCTTTTTAAAAGGGTAACGTCATTGTAACATCTCGTATTTTCGTTAAATATAAGTTAACTTCGTTAAATTCTTGTAAGGACGATCCAAGTCATTTACGAAACTTTGAGGACTTGTTATGCATGTTAGATAATTTAGAAGTTAATAAATTAATTTATTAAGTAATAATAATATTAGTGTTTACAACGTTTATTTATTATAAAACTTAATATTAAGTTATATAATAATAAAAAAACAAAATAAATTAATAAATAAAATAATAATAATAATAATAATAATATATAATAATAATAATAATAGTCAAATAAAATAAAGAAAATAATAATAATAATAATTTATAATTATAAAAAATTAAACAATTAATAAGTTATAAAAATATTAGAACTTAAGTTTAATTAAATCCATGGGTATTTATGTCTTATTGGAAACTTTAAATGGAAGTTTTAAACATAAAATAATAAAATAAAAACTGCAGGGACTTAGGGTGTAATTTTATAAAAACCAAACCAACCCCCCTTCTTTCCCGATTTTCTGGCCATCCCTCCGGCCACCGCCGGAGCGGCTCCGGCCAACCCCAAATCATCAAAATTATTCTTTTTTTTTCGATTCAAAACCGGTTCCAAACGTTTCTAGAACTCATTTCGAACTTGAATGCACCAAATAAACGTGTTTGATCATCGGTTACTAAGTTAATCGAATGCATAACCGAAACATTTCAATTACTTAGTCGTTCGGGCATTAAATCGTAATAATAATCTAATTAAACGAACATACACAATCATCTAACTAAACCTAATCGTTTACATCTCTCAATTACACATGAAACACACAAAAACTACATCACCGACCCTCTCATCTTCCGCGACCTGCAATCTATTCGAATATTATCATCCCGACATCAAAAACCGAAATTTACTTAGGTTTCTTCATCATTGAGACTACTTGAGGCCTTCTGTAAAACGAATTCGAGTATCAAGCTCAGTTGCTATCCGAATCAACCACGACATAGCCGCGGCCTATTCATCGTCTTGTTCATCTCCAATCCCTCATCATTCGGGTAATTACAACATGCTTTGTACTCGTTTAAACATGGGGAACAAAAGTCCCATGACTACTGATGATAACCACTTTGAATTAAACTTCAATTTGGCCCTAATCGATTCTAGGGTTCTTAAGAATTGGGGAACTTCCTTTAAATGAGTTTATAATAATTCCAACCAACATAAACTGCGGCCAAGGCCTGGTTCACTGGTTAGTCACATGCCCTTACAACCTTGAGGTCCCGGGTTCGAACCAGGCACCCTCAACTATTTTTTTGGGCCTTTTTGAGCTTTAAAAAATTATATAAAATTTTTAAAAATTATAAAAATCAGTTTTATAAACTTTGTTTATTTTAAAAGTTATCTAATTATTTTCTGTAAATTATTTATTTAAACACCTTAACAATTTTTATATAAAATATTATTAACAAATGTTATAATTAGTTTATTTTTATAAAAAATAAACTTTAAATAGTTGAAATCACTAAATTATTATTAGTCATTACGTTATCTTTAATTATAGATTAATTATGTTAATTATAAAATTTTATTTGCATTTTATAATTTAATCGTTATAAGGATTTAATTTCTTATAATTTCACAATTATTATAAAATGATTAATTAAATTTTCTTTCATTGTATTAAAATATATATGATTGCGATCTTATTTATAAAAACATCAAATTCTTATTGAAACCCTAGTTCACGTTAAAATGTTAATCCTATTATTAACCTTAAATCTTTGTAATCTATACATTTAGGTGCTTTGTAGAAGAATCTATTAGGGCATCGTTAATCCTTATAATCACCTTATATACTTATACGTCATGTGAGTTTCCTTGCCCCTTCTTACATTTTCACACTATTTTGGGGTGAAACATGATACTTATACACCATATACTTATAAACGTTTGAGACTTGTAAAGCACTTGCAATTCATCTTTATATTTTGTTATGGTTATTTGTGTGTTGTAAGTGATTATATGAGATACATAGTTTATTTACAATCATTAACTATTGCTAGCCTGGTGACGTCTTAGAGTTTTGGGCCTGACAAGCCTATTTGGTGCTAAAGCTGAGGTATTGCCGACTCCTGATGACGTATGCTTGTTCATTATGGAACCAAATACACTTAGCCATCTTATATACTTGTAATCAAGTCAAGGTTTGGTTGTAACGATATGTGTTCTATAACCTTACTAACTTATAACCTATGACATGAATTGCTACTTGTAATCTTATCATATTATGTATGAAAACCTTGAAAACTCACCAACTATTTTTAGTTGACCTTTTGTTTTTATCATGTTTCAGGTCATGTCCAAGTTTAAAGTGATCTTTTGAAGCTTGCAACAATATAGGATTTGGACTAGTTACTTAAAATAAAGAATTATGTTTTATTATGTTATGTTTGAACTTATTTCATATTTGAGACTTATGTTTGTAATGCCTTTTGAAACTTATAATTTTAATATTTACATTTAAATATAGCGATATTTGGTTGTGAACAATCTTAACCCTCACATCTCGAAGATTCCACCGTCAAGGTTGGGGTTGACAGATTGGTATCAGAGCCCATAACTATAGGGATTTAGGTTATTAGAAATGGTGACCTAGACTATAGTTTATGCATGAACCTCATAGAATAATATTTATATTCTTGTAAATATATACATGTTTGCATGCTACATAATACTATGCCTACTTATGTGCAACTTGATGCCTTAGCATAGGTTTGCCTTGTAATTGTTATGTGACGCCCTAAACCCAGCAGGGCACCGGAGGCACGTCATGCAGTTGGATTAATATTTTAAACATGAATCAGAGCTTTCTACTTACAGCGGAAGACTTAAACAACATTATATATTAACCTAACTTTTTAAACATTTTACATATAATTGTATTTAGTTATACATGCCCTATTTACAGTATTAACAGGTTCTATATCCTATGCCAGCAACTACTCCGGGATAGCATCCTCGTTCAGCTCATACTTGCTTTCCTCTATTATCAGAGGATCCCTCCTTACCTAGCACACATAACATACTCAAAACATCAGATAAACTGGTGAGTTCTACATTTTCATTAAAACATTAACAGCACCTTTACACACACAAGAGTTATATTTATATTGGCAATATTATAATTTCAACTTTTATCATTACTTTGTCCCACCGGACCTGTCCCACCGAACGTCGGTTGCCCACATCTAGCAACTACCAGTTCCCTACATCCAGAAACGTCGGTTGCCCACATCCAGCAACTACCAGTTTCCTACATCCAGAAACGTCGGTTGCCCACATCCAGCAACTACCAGTTTCCCATACCCAGAAACGTCGGTTGCCCACATCCAGCAACTACCAGTTTCCCATACCCAGAAACGTCGGTTGCCCACATCCAGCAACTACCAGTTTCCCATACCCAGAAATGTCGGTTGCCCACATCCAGCAACTACCAGTTTCCCATACCCAGAAACTATCAGTTTCCCACATCCAGAAACTGAAGTTACTATCCTCATCCAGTAGGATGCCAATTACTCATCTAGGGTCGTCACCACAAGATGTTCACAAAGCTGAGTGATCGTCATCACTCCTATCAAACTGTACAGTTTATACCCCCAGGCATCTTACCCTAACTGGCCTGTTGAGATTTATATCACTTTACCATTTCAAAAACATTTCTTTTACTTATTGCCAATATTATCACATTCATTCACACCCCACACATTCTTTCTTTTAGTACCAGCTTTATCATTTTTCATTAATCATTAACCCCATCTGACCCATTGGAATCATTACCATCATGTAATGATTAACAATGTTCAGATGACCATCTTTTACACTCTACCTGACCCACTGAAATCATTACCATCACGTAATGATTAACAATGTTCAGGTAATTATTCATTACCCCCACTTTTCCCCCTAACAGCTTTACAAACTGTTAGAAACATATCAACATCGCTATCACATTTCTGGTACTAAAACATTCAATTCATTTATCATTGTATGTGCCAGCCCGAATGTTAAAAACCAAACATTTGAAAAGGGCTTAGAACTCACCTTATCAACTTCCTCACCACAGTCTACACAATCCACGTACACAAGGTAACTAGTCCTTCCTCTAATCAAGGTATATCAAAATCAATAAACCTTGATTCAGTAAACTTATTCTTAAACAGGGCCCTCATGCATTGAACACTTATGCGAATAAGCACCCACACGATTGGACCTATGCGGATGAACCATGCGACTGAACCTTCAGCCATACGACTAGCCACTCATTCGCACGACTGAGTTCTCATTCGTACCCAGTGTTCACTCGTCTTCATTCGGCCTTCTAACCAGGCGACTGGGTTCCCAGTCGTACGACTGAACCTCCATTCGCACTTAGTCGAACGATTAGACACTCATTCGTACGACTGAGGCATACGATTGAGCCCATTCGTCTGAAACGGATCAGCAGCTGTGTTCTTGACGTTTTTTGATCCAAACTCACTCAAAATTTGAGTTTTAACCATCCAAATTATGTTATATTCAAACACATCATATACACATCGTTTACAATGGTTTCGGACCATTATTTCATTAAAACTACACAAAACTTGGATCCGAATTCCCGGATTTTAATTTAGAAAATGAACCAGACCAATTCAATGATTTAAAACACGTTGTTGGATCAAATTCAACCATTTACACAGCTTATAACATCCCTAGATTGATCCGTAATATTCAAAACTTACCAAACGGAGTTTAGCCTAGTCGATTGACAAGAACAGGGTGTTTGGGTGTAAAGAGAACAGGGAATGAAGTAGATGCAGATAGAAATCTGCTTTTCATCTCCTTTCACCGCCTTACTTATTCACATGTGCAACATAACCGCCCTACACACAGTCGCACGACTGAACCATTCGCATGACTGAATCGTGCGACTGAAGCTCATACGCCTATTATTCGTACGACTTAGTCTCAATCGCACATAAGGGGTGCAACTGAAGTTTATTCGCATATGACTCATGCGACTGAACACTTAATCAATCAAACAAACTCAACTTAGTTAATTAATCATAACTATAATATAATTACAAGTCCGGATTTAGAAACCGGATGTTACAACTCTCCCCTCCTTAAATAGGTTTAGTCCTCGAAACCTACTATTCAAACAACTGAGGATAATCTCTTTCATCTCATCTTCTGATTCCCAAGTGAAATCAGACCCTTTTCTATTCGACCATTGTACTTTAACTAACTCAATGGTTTTATTCCTCAATCTCTTCATCTTTCTGTCTACTATAGCAATAGGTTTCTCAACATAATTCAACTTATCATCCACCTTTATATCATCTAAAGGTATATAAGCATTCTCATCGGCCAAACACTTGCACAACTGTGATACATGAAAGGTTGGGTGGATTCATTGCAACTGATCGGGTAATTCTAGTTTATAGGCCACTTCCCCAATTCGTTCTAATATTCTAAACGGTCCTATAGAATGAGGACTTAACTTTCCTCTCTTTCTGAATCTGATAATTCCCTTCCAAGGAGATACTTTTAACATGACTCTATCTCCTACTTCAAACTCTATATGCCTTCGCCTTTTATCTTCATAAGACTTTTGTCGATCCTGAGCCGCTTTAAACCGAACTTTGATCTGATCCAACTTCTTATTTGTAGCCTGTACAATTTCCAAATTGCCCAATTCTTTTTGACCAATTTCTCCCCAACATATGGGACTCCTGCACTTTCTGCCATATAACATCTCATAAGGGCTCTCCCAATCGTAGAATGATAACTGTTATTGTAGGAGAATTCAACTAATGGCAGATGACTATCCCAGCTACCACCAAAATCTATAATACAAGCTCGTAACATATCTTCAACTGTTTGGATAGTCCTTTCAGTCAACCCATCAGTTTCTGGGTGATAAGATGTGCTATGTAATAAACGAGTACCCATATCTTCATGAAACTTTCTCCAAAATCTCGAAGTGAAACGTGTATCTCTATCCGACACAATAGACAACGGTACCCCGTGTCGAGCAATAATCTCTCAAATAAACATTCTGTAACTTTTCAGAGTTATACGTCTCTTTGATTGGTAAGAAATGCCCGCTACGTGTCAATCTATCCACTATGACCCAAATGGTATCATAACCTTTAGCTGTACGCGGAAGCTTAGTTATGAAATCCATTGTCAACTCCTCCCACTTCTATTTTGGGATCTCTAAGGGTTGAAGCTTACCATATGGCTTTTGATGCTCAGCTTTGACCTGAAGACATGTCAAACACTTATTCACATACTGCATCACATTAAACTTCATACCAGGCCACCAATATTCTTGTTTTAAGTCTTTATACATTTTAGTAGCACCAGGATGTATAGAATATCTGGATTTATGGACTTCATCTAGCACTAACTTTCTCATCTTAATCGGGACCCACATATGACCACATTTATCTTAACCCCAAAACTATTTTCTTCCAGACCCTCAGTTGACCTTTCATTCATTCTCGTTTCACGCTCTCCTCCTTTAATGCTTCTAATTAAGCCTCTCGTAACTGATGCATAAAATCTGGGGTTATTACTAGCTTATATGACTTAACTCGGATCGGAGGGTGTTCATTCTTTCTACTTAAAGCGTCAGCAACCACATTTGCTTTACCAGGATGGTAAAGTATTTCACAATCATAATCTTTCACCAATTCTAACCACCTCCGCTGGCGCATGTTTAATTCTTTCTGATCAAAGAAATACTTCAAACTCTTATGATCCGTGTAAATCATACATTTCACCCCATACAAGTAATGCCTCCATATTTTTAAGGCAAACACCACTGCTGCCAGTTCTAGATAATGCGTCAGATAATTCTTTTCATGTTCTTTCAATTGTCTGGAAGCATAATCTATCACTTGTCCCCTCTACATCAATACACAGCCTAAACCTTGATACGAAGCATCTGAATAAATCACCAAATCTTCATTTCCATCTGGCAACGACAATACTGGTGACTGGTTAATTTCTGCTTCAGTTCTTGAAATGCATTTTCTTGTTCTGGTCCCCAAACGTATTCTTCATTCTTTCTTGTCAACTTCGTTAACGGGGATGCAATTTTGGCAAAATCCTGAATAAATCTTCTATAATAACCAGCCAGACCCAAGAAACTACGAATTTCAGATGGCGTCTTCGGAGGGCTCCACTTCACTACTATTTCAATCTTGGTAGGGTCTACTAAAATGCCTTCTGCATTGATCACATGTCCCAAAAACTGTACTTCCCGCAACCAAAATCCACACTTAGAAAACTTTGCATAAAGATTTTCTCTTCTCAACCTTTCCAACACTTCACGAAGATGGCAGGCATGATCTCCCTCATTCTTTGAATAGATCAGTATATCATCAATAAACACAATTACTGATCGATCTAACATTGGCTTGCACACTCTATTCATCAAATCCATAAAAGCAGTAGGTGCATTCGTCAACCCAAAAGACATAACTAAAAATTCATAATGACCATAACGTGTACGAAACGCTATTTTAGGTATATCTTCTTCTCTAACTTTCAGCTGATGATAACCCGAACGAAGGTCTATTTTAGAAAACCAACTGGCTCCCTGTAACTGATCAAACAAATCATCTATTCGTGGAAGTGGATACTTATTCTTTATTGTCAACTTGTTTAACTCTCGGTAATCAATACACATACGCATACTCCCATCTTTCTTCTTCACAAACAATACTGGAGCACCCCACGGGGAAGAGCTGGGTCTAATGAAGCCTCTTTCTAGCAAATCTTCAATCTGCTTCATTAATTCCTTCAATTCCGATGGAGCTAGTCTATAAGGTGACTTGGCAACTGGCTTAGCACCCGGAACCAAATCAATTCTAAACTCAACTTCACGATCTGGAGGAATACCCGTAATTCATCTGGAAACACATCTACAAAATCTCTAACCACAAGAATGTCCTCTATCTTTCTTACAGGCTTTTGAGAATCAATTACATATATTAAATAAGATGCACACCCGCGGCTCATTAACTTATCAGCTTTCATCATAGATATTATTTTCACCGTTGACTCCTCTCTATCACCATATACATTAATCGTTTTCCCACCCGGTGCTCTTAACTAAATTAACTTCTTATTACATACAATATGGGCTTCATGGTTTACCAACCAATCCATACCCAAAACTACATCAAACCCTCCTAAAACCATAGGATATAGTTTAACAGGCAACCTATATCCTTCTAATTCAATATAACAACCATCAATCATACTACTGATCATCACAGATCTATCATTAGCAGTTTCAACTATAAAGGCTACCTCTAATGGTCGAATTTCACACGCAAGCATAGGACAAAAATCAACAGATACGAAACTTCCACTTGCACCAGAATCAAATAACACGTTAGCTGGAATTCCATTAACTAGAAACGTACCTGAGACTACATCTGGCAACGCTTTAGCCTCATTAGCTGACATAGAATAAGCTCGCCCTTTCGCCACACTCGACCCTTCTCCTAACCCTTTTATCGATCTAACCGGTTCAGGCTTTCTAACGGTTAATCTTGGATATTCACTACGAATATGCCCTATTTCTCCACACTCATAACATCTACGAGGACTTTCACTACATTCATTGGCATAATGCCCCAACTTCCCACATCTAAAGCAAGCCCTACCACCAATCATACATTCACCCTGGTGTAGCTTGCCACATTTCCCGCAACATGGTAGTTCATTTCTGACATTCCTCTGGAACTGGCCCCTTCCGAACTTACCCTTCTTCTGAATACTTGGATTTTCAAATCTTCTTTGTACTACAGGTTCTTCATGCCTCCTTATACTTCCATCAGGAGCAACATTACTACCATAAACTTCTTGATACATATCTGCTACTAAGTTTATCGTCAACTGATAACTACTCGGAGCAGATGATCTAACCAACTTTCTAACCTCCTGAGGCAACCCCTAAGTGTACCTCAAGATTTTCTTTTCTTCAGGAACCACCAAGTGAGGCACCAACCGTGCCATCTCTTCAAACTTAGACGTGTATTCCCTATGGGACATATTACCTGCCTGAAACTACAGGAAACTCATCTCTATTCGATCCATCTCACCCTTCGGACAAAACTTATCTGATACTAACTTTCTAAATTCAGGCCATAACATTAAATCAGTAGCCTCCTCACCTAACGTCTGGATAATCGTATCCCACCAATACAAAGCCTTACCTACAAACGAGTGGGTTGCAAACTTTACTTTCTGATCCTCCCTACACTCACTCAACTTGATCACGGATTCCATTTCACGAAGCCATTTATAAGTGGCTACCACATCCATAGCCCCAGAAAATCATGAAGGATTACTCTCTTTGAACTGACTATACGTAACTCCCTTCTTCTCGCTAGACCTCTCAGCTTTATCAACAATCCTACTTTCATCAGGTCTAGCTTCATTCAAGGCTTTACGAACCTCCTCAGCAATTGCATCATGGAATTGTTGTCTCATCATACTGAGCACCTCTGTGCTCTCATCAACATTTCCTTCCGAGGTTCCACCTTGCAGTCTTTCACTTTCCCTCTCAGCCATAACCTATTAAAACGAGATCAGGATTATTTGGTACTCGCATGTAAGTATATAACCAACATACTATAAGTAAAGTAAATTATTAATAATGTTGGCCAAGTACTATTAATTGTTTACTTTACTTTTACTATTCTCGTTATTCCTTCTCATGATAGTCCCATCACCTTCTCTTGTTTAAATAAACTATTCTATCTAGCTATCCCTGCTGGCATATCTATTTTCTAGTTAAAGTCTAGTTATTATGACACTAGATCCCTTTAACTACTGCTTTGATACCAACCTGTGACGCCCTAAACCCGGCAGGGCACCGGAGGCACGTCATGCAGTTGGATTAATATTTTAAACATGAATCAGAGCTTTCTACTTACAGCGGAAGACTTAAACAACATTATATATTAACCCAACTTTTAAAATATTTTACATATAATTGTATTTAGTTATACATTGCCCTATTTACAGTATTAACATGTTCTATATCCTATGCCAGCAACTACTCCGGGATAGCATCCTCGTTCAGCTCATACTTGCTTTCCTCTATTATCAGAGGATCCCTCCTTACCTAGCACACACAACATACTCAAAACATCGGATAAACTGGGGAGTTCTACATTTTCATTAAAACATTAACAGCACCTTTACACATGTAACGTCCCAAATTTTCCAAAAATAAACTTAAGTGACGAGATAATATTAATAATAGTATTATTGAACTTTACCTCGCGAAAAAGATTAGTAGTTTGTCAAGTCTAGGCTGGAAAACAAAATGTGGAAACTTGAGGGACCAAAACCGACCATTTATGAAAACCATAAATTAAACCCTAAGCCCCCCTTTTTCCCCAATCGGCCCTTTCTCCTTTTCTCCCCAACCGAGCAACCTCCCCTTCTTTCCCTCTTCTCTCGGTCGAACACGACCTCTGGCCACCGGCGACCCACTCCGGCGAGTGTCGGCGAGTGGCGCACAAAGCCGGAGTCCCCTCGACGCCCCGGTCACGGTGGTGGTCTTGATTTCTCCCAAAACGCGACACAGGGACGCGAATCGAAGGCAAAAAATGACGGTTGCAGGTCGATTTCTAGGTGATGGTTGCCGAGGGTTCATGGTTGGGATGCTATGATGTCGATCGGCGACGATAGTGGTTGTCGATTGTGGCTGCGACAGCGGTGTGACTGCGAGGGTGGTGATGGTAAGCCGACGGTGGTGTTGGAGGCGGTGGTTGTCGCGGTGGTGATGATGGTGGTGTGTAGTCACGGTGATGGTGGTCGCGGCTGTGGTTGGAGGTTGTTGTGGCTGGGGCGAATCGGTAGCTACAACCCCTTCTCCCCTTATGGTGGCTGCTGGTTGCGACAGGTATGGCTGCGAGCACAGCTATGTTCTGTTTTGGGTTGTTGGTTGCGGTAATGGTCCTAGGCAATCATGGTGGTATAATCTGGGTTTAAGAAGGGTTGTTAGGGCAGTTTACAGTGGTGATTTGGTAACAATGGTGACGGGTGGCGATGGTTGTGATGGTTGTTTACAGCAGAGGTGGTTTAGGTTGGGGACTACGGTGGTAACAAGAAGCAGGCGCAGTGATTGTTTGTTGGTGGTCGATGTTGGTGGCGGTTAATAGTGCAGAAATGGTGATGATAGATTGATGATGATGATATCAGGATTATAGTTGGAAGATGGTAATGTATTGACGATAGATGTGTTGTGATAATGGTTGTTGTTGGATGATGATGGTGTGTTGATAGATGATGATGATGTTGTTGTTAGAATGATGATGATGAAACTGTTAGATAGCGATGATGATTGTTTTAGAATGATGATGTTAATGGTGTCTAAATGTTGATGATAAAGGTGTTTGGTTGCTCATGTTGGAGCTTTATGATGAAGATGAATTAGTAAACATGGGCTTAAGGTGACAGATACTTGATGATGATGACATGATGTGTACATGATGGACTAGCTATGTTTAGGATTATCTTGATGTTTAAAAGGAGGATGGTCCTATGATGATATGGGTTATGAATACATAACAAGGATAGTTAGCATAAAGTCGTGGCATGGTTATAGATTGATGATTATGGTAATGATTCTAGTATGATAATGTTTAAGTGGCACAGTTATGTTAATAATTCGATGGTCTTGTTATGGTTAGGGCAACGTGTTTGGGGGAGTCATTTTGATGGCTACGGTTCGTGCCATTACAATGATTATGTTTTAGGTGTTTCTTGACTGTTTGGGTATGACATGAGGTTGTTGGATCCGATTGGGGGCAGCGTAGACTGGCTAGTTACGCTAGACGACTAAGAAGGGAGTCGGGTTGTGCGTTTGTTCGGGATGACGTAGAATGTTTATTATGGGCGATGTGGGTTAAAGCTAGACGACTTGGGATGATTTCTTTATGGATTGCAGTAACGACACCCAAGGTGAGTTTCTAGACCCTTTTTACATGTTTTATACGGTTTTTGGGGCTGGAAATACATGTATGTATGTTTCTATAAGGTTGGGTATTTTACCCGTATATTTATTTGCATGTGTATGTGGGTCGGGTATGTAATGGGAAGATGTATGGTTATGAATATGTTGAGTTCATGCTTAGAACCGTATGTGAATGTTTAGAATTAAGTGATATGATGTTTGGGACTGGAACACGACTTAGAAATATGAACAGACTGTTATTACGCCTAATAAGCCCAATAGTGCTCATGAGTCCCAATAGTGCTCATGAGTCTGAAAAATAAACTAAGTATGGACTTATGAGTCCCAATAGTGCTCATGAGTCCCAATAGTGCTCATGAGTCTGAAAAGTAAACTAAGTATGGAGTTATGAGTCCTAATAGTGCTCATGAGTCCCAATAATGCTCATGAGTCTGAAAATAAACTAAGCATAAGGTGAAAAGTCTAAACAGTGGTCATATACCTAGAAAAGTCAGCCGAAATGACTAAGTGTAGGGTTATAAGTTCAAACAGGGCTCATGCGCCCAAACACTTAGAATTTTTACAGGAAATTTCCGGGAATCCGGATTTCAAGGATTTGACCAGGGTTGACTAGGGTTAATTAACAATGATGTTTATGCATGCAATGATGATTAATAATTGACCCCTTATTAAGGTTACTGATATTATTATCAGTATTTATTATTGTTAACAATATATTATTTAATATTGTTAAGTATGAGATGACGTGAATGTATGAATAAAAGTAAAAATCGTACGTATATAATGAATGAATGAATGAAATGAACGTACAAACGTATGTAATGTATGAATGAATGAAAGTAAGATACATACAAATGAAAGAAAGAGTATGATAGAATATGATGGTTAAACGATGAATGCCACACGAACGAAAGTTAATGAACGAACGAAAGTTAATGAACGAACGAAAGTCTTGCAAGCAAATGTATGGAGGTACACACCCCTGGCAGGTGTTAGCTCAACTGTGATGCGGGTTCGCTACCCTGAAGGATGCACACAGGGTCAATCCTTGAGATTGGCATAGAGGTGAGCGACTCGGTGTCGCAACAGACTCACAGGATGTAGGTCAATCTTTGTGATTGGCTTAGAGGTGAGTGACTTGGTGTCACAACAGACTCACAGTATGTAGGTCAATCTTTGTGATTGGCTTAGAGGTGAGTGACTTGGTGTCACAACAGACTCACAGTATGTAGGTCAATCTTTGTGATTGGCTTAAAGGTGAGTGACTTGGTGTCATAACAGACTCACAGTATGTAGGTCAATCTTTGTGATTGGCTTAGAGGTGAGCGACTTGGTGTCGCAACAGACTCACAGCTTAAGTGAAGATTAATGATAAAAGTACGAATTGAACGATGATGAAGATAATGAAAGTATTACCTATGTGTACGTACGATGTATGATCACCTATGAAAATAAGGAACGGTTTTTGAATGAAAAGTAAAGTATTTAAACTATAAAACTAGAACTCACTCAGCAACGCTGACTTTTATGTATTTTCCAGTTGGCAGGTAACAGGTTGCTGAGGATGGCACACGGGGATGGCTACTTGGCGGGCAAGACTGACATCCAAATTATGTTTTGACGATACTGTTGTTTTGTAATTCATTCGACTAATTGTTTTGTGAACTAGAAACTAGAATGTATTGCTTAACAATAGTTTTTATGATGAATGGATGGTTTTTGTTAAATTTAATTCCGTTGCTTAAATTTATAATATGTATGCTTTATGCTGTGAATGACCAACTGTGAGGTGCCCGGGAAGGGGGCCTTACAAGTTGGTATCAGAGCTAAAGTTTAAGTGAAACGGGTAAATTTTCAAAATAAACCTTAACTTAAACTGAGAATGGGACGGAAAGAGGGATGTCAGTCCGAGTAGCCATGTGCCATCAGGTATTGTTTTCTTAAAAGTTAATCAGTATTATGTGTGTGTGCTATATGAATTATGTGTTCTTAGTAGATTTAGATGCTGATGTAGTCAGGATAGGAAGTGCTTGGGGTGTGGAGAGTAAAGTAAGTGGCTAATCACAACTGGCCACTGTAATTAGAGACTTACTATACTTGACATAAACTGAGCTGTTCCCTTGAATGACTGTTTTAGTATTTGAATCTTATAGGAAGTGGAAAGTTGACAGATGTGTACGAGGTGTGTGATTCCCCGATGAGACCATTAGAGACTTGACAGCGATACTAGCAAAGACATATAATAAAATTCTAGACTTCGTAACCAGGAATTTAAAAGTGTTGTACCCATGGGATAACTTACAAGTGAGGAGAATTAACGATTTAGGTTACAAGATCCCTAGGGGAAATAGGTTTCTTCAGACGAGTAATTCTTTGCATGGCGTTTCAGCAAGGAATTACTAATAGAGATGAAAACTTACAATACTCGTCATGACCTGGACCATTGCCTTAAACGATAACGTTAGTGGTCCGAATCTTGTAGGTAGCTTAAATGATTGATGAGATGTTTTAAGAAGGTAAAGTGATAATGTAGGAACTACCTTTAGTAAAGCTATTTGGATAGAAGTGTCTGTAAATGACTGTAAATAGTAATGGAAAGTTAGGGCCTTCTTCTGGATTGCATGTTACTACCCTAAGTGGACGTAACGTGGTCTTGGATATGAATTGACTAGCCGCATACGGGACTGATACTGCACAGCATGGAAATATGACCCGTTGGTTCGTACATGATAGAAGTATGGTCATGACTTATGATAATTAGGATTTGCATGATTTCAGGGATGACCCTAATAATGAGATAGAAAAGTTTATGAAACAAGGTTGAGGAGCATATCCTATGTAAATAAAAGATGCTAAGGGCGAAGTCTTAAGTTGATAGACGTAGCTATAGAGCGTGCCTTCCTAATGTGACCCCGGAGGACCCTCTCGGAGTTAGAAGAAAGAGTTTGAGATCGACTTGTCATCTGGGACTCAGCTTGTAGTTATGTCACCGTATCGATGGTTTTGTCAGAAATGAAAGAGTTAATGGTATAGCTTTAAGACATCCTTGATCAAGGGTCAGATTGATTAGTTCATCTAGATAATACTTCGGCGTTATCACAAAGAAGATCGAAGAGGGTAGACGTGTGAGGACCGCAGATGGCTGAATAAGCTGATGACGAACGGTAAGCAACTATGACCATGAGTGGGCAAACCATTCCACCATTTACGAGAGGCAAGTTGGTTTTCACGGATCGACTGTAGGTTAGGTCAACAACAGCTACAGGCTGAAGAGCATGACATCCTAAGGATAACATTTCAGTCACGGTTTGGATGCTATGAGTTTCCTTGCAGTAATGTAAAAAGTTCCCCAAGGATGATGTTAGAAATCTGTAGCTTACGGAAGTGAAGGATTACTACATACAGTTTGTTCAGTACTTCTTGAAGATAATCTTGCCCTTGGTAAGGTTCACAAGAAATGACACCAAGTCTGAGAGAGAAGTTAGTTAATAAATGTAAACATGAACTAAATAAGGAAGGTTAACATGAGCCTTGGTGTTAATGTTATCAGTAGGTGTCGAAAACCTAGAACCATGTGTTCCATACAAAGATCTGACTGAATATACATATATATATATCAATACAACATGGCAGAACAATGGTTATGTTGTTCACAAGGTTAAATACAAGATGATAATGTAATTACTCATGAATTAGGGTTCGTAGTCATAATGTTTGCATTAATGAAATTGATCCATAAGAGGAGTGTGTTAGGACGTTTGAAGGTTGCAAAGGCTATGTGTTGGCAGCTAAGAGGATCATACCTTATATGGTGTGTGTGGAACATGTTTAGAAGCAACATGAGAATCTATGGTGATTGAGAAAGTATTATCCCACGTTGTGTAAGGACCAACAGGTTTCGAGGACGAAACCTAAATAAGGGGGATAGACTTGTAGCGTCCCAAATTTTCCAAAAAATAAACTTAAGTGACGAGATAATATTAATAATAGTATTATTGAACTTTACCTCGCGAAAAAGATTAGTAGTTTGTCAAGTCTAGGCTGGAAAACAAAATGTGGAAACTTGAGGGACCAAAACCGACCATTTATGAAAACCATAAATTAACCCTAAGCCCCCTTTTTCCCCAATCGGCCCTTTCTCCTTTTCTCCCCAACCGAGCAACCTCCCCTTCTTTCCCTCTTCTCTCGGTCGAACACGACCTCTGGCCACCGGCGACCCACTCCGGCGAGTGTCGGCGAGTGGCGCACAAAGCCGGAGTCCCCTCGACGCCCCGGTCACGGTGGTGGTCTTGATTTCTCCCAAAACGCGACACAGGGACGCGAATCGAAGGCAAAAAATGACGGTTGCAGGTCGATTTCTAGGTGATGGTTGCCGAGGGTTCATGGTTGGGATGCTATGATGTCGATCGGCGACGATAGTGGTTGTCGATTGTGGCTGCGACAGCGGTGTGACTGCGAGGGTGGTGATGGTAAGCCGACGGTGGTGTTGGAGGCTGTGGTTGTCGCGGTGGTGATGATGGTGGTGTGTGGTCGCGGTGATGGTGGTCGCGGCTGTGGTTGGAGGTTGTTGTGGCTGGGGCGAATCGGTAGCTACAACCCCTTCTCCCCTTATGGTGGCTGCTGGTTGCGACAGGTATGGCTGCGAGCACAGCTATGTTCTGTTTTGGGTTGTTGGTTGCGGTAATGGTCCTAGGCAATCATGGTGGTATAATCTGGGTTTAAGAAGGGTTGTTAGGGCAGTTTACAGTGGTGATTTGGTAACAATGGTGACGGGTGGCGATGGGTTGTGATGGTTGTTTACAGCAGAGGTGGTTTAGGTTGGGGGCTACGGTGGTAACAAGAAGCAGGCGCAGTGATTGTTTGTTGGTGGTCGATGTTGGTGGCGGTTAATAGTGCAGAAATGGTGATGATAGATTGATGATGATGATATCAGGATTATAGTTGGAAGATGGTAATGTACTGACGATAGATGTGTTGTGATAATGGTTGTTGTTGGATGATGATGGTGTTGTTGTTAGATGATGATGATGTTGTTGTTAGATGATGATGATGTTGTTGTTAGAATGATGATGATGAAACTGTTAGATAGCGATGATGATTGTTTTAGAATGATGATGTTAATGGTGTCTAAATGTTGATGATAAAGGTGTTTGGTTACTCATGTTGGTGCTTTATGATGAAGATGACTTAATAAACATGGGCTTAAGGTGACAGATACTTGATGATGATGACATGATGTGTACATGATGGACTAGCTATGTTTAGGATTATCTTGATGTTTAAAAGAAGGATGGTCCTATGATGATATGGGTTATGAATACATAACAAGGATAGTTAGCATAAAGTCGTGGCATGGTTATAGATTGATGATTATGGTAATGATTCTAGTATGATAATGTTTAAGTGGCACGGCTATGTTAATAATTCGATGGTCTTGTTATGGTTAGGGCAACGTGTTTGGGGGAGTCATTTTGATGGCTACGGTTCATGCCATTACAATGATTATGTTTTAGGTGTTTCTTGACTGTTTGGGTATGACATGAGGTTGTTGGATCCGATTGGGGGCAGCGTAGACTGGCTAGTTACGCTAGACGACTAAGAAGGGAGTCGGGTTGTGCGTTTGTTCGTGATGACGTAGAATGTTTATTATGGCGATGTGGGTTAAAGCTAGACGACTTGGGATGATTTCTTTATGGATTGCAGTAACGACACCCAAGGTGAGTTTCTAGACCCCCTTTTTACATGTTTTATATGGTTTTTGGGGCTGGAAATACATGTATGTATGTTTCTATAAGGTTGGGTATTTTACCCGTATATTTATTTGCATGTGTATGTGGGTCGGGTATGTAATGGGAAGATGTATGGTTATGAATATGTTGAGTTCATGCTTAGAACCGTATGTTAATGTTTAGAATTAAGTGATATGATGTTTGGGACTGGAACACGACTTAGAAATATGAACAGACTGTTATTACGCCTAATAAGCCCAATAGTGCTCATGAGTCCCATAGTGCTCATGAGTCTGAAAATAAACTAAGTATGGACTTATGAGTCCAATAGTGCTCATGAGTCCCAATAGTGCTCATGAGTCTGAAAAGTAAACTAAGTATGGAGTTATGAGTCCCAATAGTGCTCATGAGTCCCAATAGTGCTCATGAGTCTGAAAATAAACTAAGCATAAGGTGAAAAGTCTAAACAGTGGTCATATACCTAGAAAAGTCAGCCGAAATGACTAAGTGTAGGGTTATAAGTTCAAACAGGGCTCATGCGCCCAAACACTTAGAATTTTTACAGGAAATTTCCGGGAATCCGGATTTCAAGGATTTGACTAGGGTTGACTAGGGTTAATTAACAATGATGTTTTATGCATGCAATGATGATAATAATTGACCCCTTATTAGGTTACTGATATTATTATCAGTATTTTATTATTGTTAACAATATTATTATTTAATATTGTTAAGTATGAGATGACGTGAATGTATGAATAAAAGTAAAATCGTACGTATATAATGAATGAATGAATGAAATGAACGTACAAACGTATGTAATGTATGAATGAATGAAAGTAAGATACATACAAATGAAAGAAAGAGTATGAAAGAATATGATGGTTAAACGATGAATGCCACACGAACGAAAGTTAATGAACGAACGAAAGTTAATGAACGAACGAAAGTCTTGCAAGCAAATGTATGGAGGTGCACACCCCTGGCAGGTGTTAGCTCAACTGTGATGTGGGTTCGCTACCCAAAGGATGCACACAGGGTCAATCCTTGAGATTGGCATAGAGGTGAGCGACTCGGTGTCGCAACAGACTCACAGGATGTAGGTCAATCTTTGTGATTGGCTTAGAGGTGAGTGACTTGGTGTCACAACAGACTCACAGTATGTAGGTCAATCTTTGTGATTGGCTTAGAGGTGAGTGACTTGGTGTCACAACAGACTCACAGTATGTAGGTCAATCTTTGTGATTGGCTTAGAGGTGAGTGACTTGGTGTCACAACAGACTCACAGTATGTAGGTCAATCTTTGTGATTGGCTTAGAGGTGAGCGACTTGGTATCGCAACAGACTCACAGCTTAAGTGAAGATTAATGATAAAAGTACGAATTGAACGATGATGAAGATAATGAAAGTATTAACTATGTGTACGTACGATGTATGATCACCTATGAAAATGAGGAACGGTTTTTGAATGAAAAGTAAAGTATTTTAACTATAAAACTAGAACTCACTCAGCAATGCTGACTTTTATGTATTTTCCAGTTGGCAGGTAACAGGTTGCTGAGGATGGCACACGGGGATGGCTACTTGGCGGGCAAGACTGACATCCAAATTATGTTTTGACGATACTGTTGTTTTGTAATTCATTCGACTAATTGTTTTGTGAACTAGAAACTAGAATGTATTGCTTAACAACAGTTTTTATGATGAATGGATGGTTTTTGTTAAATTTAATTCCGCTGCTTAAATTTATAATATGTATGCTTTATGCTGTGAATGACCAACTGTGTGGTGCTAAAGCTGAGGTATTGCCGACTCCTGATGACGTATGCTTGTTTATTATGGGAACCAAATACACTTAGCCAATCTTATATACTTGTAATCAAGTCAAGGTTTGGTTGTAACGATATGTGTTCTATAACCTTACTAACTTATAACCTATGACATGAATTGCTACTTGTAATCTTATCATATTATGTATGAAAACCTTGAAAACTCACCAACTATTTTTAGTTGACCTTTTGTTTTTATCATGTTTCAGGTCATGTCCAAGTTTAAAGTGATCTTTTGAAGCTTGCAACAATATAGGATTTGGACCTAGTTACTGAAAATAAAGAATTATGTTTTATTATGTTATGTTTGAACTTATTTCATATTTGAGACTTATGTTTGTAATGCCTTTTGAAACTTATAATTTTAATATTTACATTTAAATATAGCGATATTTGGCTGTGAACAATCTTAACCCTCACATCTCGAAGATTCCACCGTCAAGGTTGGGGTGTGACAGATTGGTATCAGAGCCCATAACTATAGGGATTTAGGTTATTAGAAATGGTGACCTAGACTATAGTTTATGCATGAACCTCATAGAATAATATTTATATTCTTGTAAATATATACATTGTTTGCATGCTACATAATACTATGCCTACTTATGTGCAACTTGATGCCTTAGCATAGGTTTGCCTTGTAATTGTTATGTGACGCCCTAAACCCAGCAGGGCACCGGAGGCACGTCATGCAGTTGGATTAATATTTTAAACATGAATCAGAGCTTTCTACTTACAGCGGAAGACTTAAACAACATTATATATTAACCCAACTTTTTAAAACATTTTACATATAATTGTATTTAGTTATACATTGCCCTATTTACAGTATTAATAGGTTCTATATCCTATGCCAGCAACTACTCCGGGATAGCATCCTCGTTCAGCTCATACTTGCTTTCCTCTATTATCAGAGGATCCCTCCTTACCTAGCACACATAACATACTCAAAACATCAGATAAACTGGTGAGTTCTACATTTTCATTAAAACATTAACAGCACCTTTACACACACAAGAGTTATATTTATATTGGCAATATTATAATTTCAACTTTTATCATTACTTTGTCCCACCGGACCTGTCCCACCGAACGTCGGTTGCCCACATCTAGCAACTACCAGTTCCCTACATCCAGAAACGTCGGTTGCCCACATCTAGCAACTACCAGTTTCCTACATCCAGAAACGTCGGTTGCCCATATCCAGCAACTACCAGTTTCCCATACCCAGAAACGTCGGTAACCCACATCCAGCAACTACCAGTTTCCCATACCCAGAAACGTCGGTTGCCCACATCCAGCAACTACCAGTTTCCCATACCCAGAAACGTCGGTTGCCCACATCCAGTAACT
Organism: Flaveria linearis; assembly: GCA_024085815.1. Lineage (NCBI taxonomy): Eukaryota > Viridiplantae > Streptophyta > Magnoliopsida > Asterales > Asteraceae > Flaveria > Flaveria linearis. The sequence continues at coordinate 76,870,408 of CM044010.1, forward strand.
ACCAGTTTCCCATACCCAGAAGCTATCAGTTTCCCACATCCAGAAACTGAAGTTACTATCTCTCATCCAGTAGGATGCCAATTAATCATCTAGGGTCATCACCATAAGATGTTCACAAAGCTGAGTGATCGTCATCACTCCTATCAAACTGTACAGTTTATACCCCAGGCATCTTACCGTAACTGGCCTGTTGAGATTTATATCACTTTACCATTTCAAAAACATTTCTTTTACTTATTGCCAATATTATCACATTCATTCACACCCCACACATTCTTTCTTTTAGTACCAGTTTTATCATATTTTCATTAATCATTACCCCCATTTGACCCATTAGAATCATTACCATCATGTAATGATTAACAATGTTCAGATGACCATCTTTTACAATCTACCTGACCCACTGAAATCATTACCATCACTTAATGATTAACAATGTTCAGTTAATCATTCATTACCCCCACTTTCCCCCTAACAGCTTTATAAACTGTTAGAAGCATATCAACATCGCTATCACATTTTTGGTACTAAAACATTCAATTCATTTATCATTGTATGTGTGCCAAACCGAATGTTAAAAACCAAACATTTGAAAAGGGCTTAGAACTCACCTTATCAACTTCCTCACCACAGTCTACAAAATCCACGTACACAAGGTAACTAGTCCTTCCTCTAATCAAGGTATATCTAAAGCAATAAACCTTGATTCAGTAAACTTATTCTTAAACAGTGCCCTCATGCGATTGAACACTTATGGGAATGAGCACCCACACGATTGGACCTATGCGGATGAACCATGCGACTGAACCTTCAGCCGTACGACTAGCCACTCATTCGCACGACTGAGTTCTCATTCGTACCCAGTGTTCACTCGTCTTCATTCGGCCTTCTAACCAGGCGACTGGGTTCCCAGTCGTACGACTGAACCTCCATTCGTACGACTGGGTTCTCATTCGTACCCAGTGTTCACTTGTCTTCATTCGGCCTTCTAACCAGGCGACTGGGTTCCCAGTCGTACGACTGAACCTCCATTCGCACTCAGTCGCACGATTAGACTCTCATTCGTACGACTGGGGCATACGATTGAGCCGATTCGTCTGAAACGGATCAGCAGCTGTGTTCTTGACGTTTTTTGATCCAAACTCACTCAAAATTTGAGTTTTAACCATCCAAATTATGTTATATTCAAAACAAATCATATACACATCGTTTACAATGGTTTCCGACCATTATTTCATCAAAACTACACAAAACTTGGATCCGAATTCCCGGATTTTAATTTAGAAATGAACCAGACCAATTCAATGATTTAAAACACGTTGTTGGATCAAATTCAACCATTTACACAGCTTATAACATCCCTAGATTGATCCGTAATATTCAAAACTTACCAAAACGGAGTTTAGCCTAGTCGATTGGCAAGAACAGGGGTGTTTGGGTGTAAAGAGAACAGGGGAATGAAGTAGATGCAGATAGAAATCTGCTTTTCATCTCCTTTCACCGCCTTACTTATTCACATGTGCAACATAACCGCCCTACACCCAGTCGCACGACTGAACCATTCGCATGACTGAATCGTGCGACTGAAGCTCATACGCCTATTATTTGTACGACCGAGTCTCAATCGCACGTAAGGGGTGCGACTGAAGTTTATTCGCATATGACTCATGCGACTGAGCACTTAATCAATCAAACAAACTCAACTTAGTTAATTAATCATAACTATAATATAATTACAAGTTTGGATTTAGAAACCGGATGTTACATGTTAATACTTTGTTACTTGTCTCCCTAAACTTAACCTTGACTCTTTGACTCCCCCGAACATGAAACCTCTTAATCTTATTCTCGACGAGACGTGGAATCTTATGCTTATGCTTATGACTTGGATCTTTAGACTTATGTCTAATCTATGAAAATCTCATAAAGGTTTTGATTTTATGAACCTAAGAAATTTGTGTGACACATAGACACTTGTATTCTGGTTTTCCTGGCAAAAGGCCTTCATGCTAAGGCAAGCATATCGCATAAATCCTACGGGATAAGTTATGCTTACCTGGGATTTCTGGGATGAGTGATAAACTATGGTCAACATACATAAATTTCTAAGGCGAATAGGTCAACTTACCTTGACGTGTCAATGTTTCTATATGCTAATGCGTTACCAAATAGAACCATTCCATGTGCCTTACAACCTTTGCCTAATCCTTGTTGAATTATAACCCTTGTTATTCTCTTTTCTCGTGCCTAACTCATTTTGTATATTCCAGCATGTCTCGTCATCATGGAAAGCGTGGAAGTTCTGATCGTAAGCTAGCCGCCATGATTGCTCGACAAATGGCTGCTGTCATCCCGACCATGGTTACTGAACTCAATAGCACCTTAATGACCAACTCTAGTAACAATGGAAATGGTCAAGGAGAGAATAGTGCTAACCAAGGGCGCAACAACCAAAACTTGCACTTTGAAGCACTTTAGCTCTTGCAAGCCCACTAGTTTTAGTGGCAAGGAAGGAGCCACTGGTCTTCTTGAGTGGTTTGAGAGCATGGAGAAACTTTGTCAACTGTGAGTGTCCCGAGGCACTCAAAGTTCGTTATGCCACTAGTATGCTCCAACAAAGAGCACTTACCAGGTGGAATAGCGAGAAGAGGAATCGAGGAGCTGATGCTATTTTGGCACTTACTTGAAAGGAGTTCAAGAACATCGCCATCATGAAATTCTGCCCGAGAAGCGAACTGCAAAAGTTGGAGGAGGAGTTTTGGAACTTGAAGTAAGATGGTGGTGACCATTTGGCCTACTCAACTAGGCATCATGAGTTGAGTTTACTACTGCCCCATATGGTCGACACTGCCCCCTGCAACATTGAGAAGTTCATAAAGGGTGTACCACCCCAAATTCAAGATGCTGTGGTGGGTAGCCGACCCACAACCTTGGAAGAAGCCATCACTATCACCGCTCAACTCACCGAGAACCATATACGAGCGGGCACTATGTCTGTGAATGTAACATCTTGTATTTTTGTGATAATTAAAAATTTGCATTGTTAAATTCTTGTAAGGACCATTGTTGCCATATGTGACACTTATGGGCCATTTATGCTTATTTTCTTCTTCTTCTTCTTGTTTTACTAAATATTACTTAATAAATAAATAATGATCCTAATAATAATAATAATAATAATAATAATAATAATAATAATAATAATAATAATAATAATAATAATAATAAACAAGGGTTTATACAAGTCAAGGGGTTGTTTTGTTAATCTTGGAAACTTTAAAAGAAAAGTTTACACATAAAATGTTAAACTAAAAACCACAGGGACCATTTATGTAAATTACCCAAACCGCCCCACCCACTCTCCCCGTCGATCTCTTGCCGCCGTCCACCGGCTCCGGCTACCCTCACGACACCAAAAACCAGTCGATTTTAACCCAATCAACCACCCCCGACACACCCACGTGGATGATTCGAACTCATGCCCCAAAAACAATTCAAATTTTGAATTGTTCAATGCGATCCACTTCCACCCACGCTGTCGGCCCGTTTTACAACCCAATCGATCGCACTAACACTGTAATAATCAAATTAAATCCGCACACACAATCGTTTAATCAATTATAACCTCCCATCGAGTTCAATTTGATCTGAAACACTCGAAATCACTACACCGATCATCATCTTTATTTTCGACCTGCAACTTGGTCGAAGACCACCTTCGGGACTTCAAAACCTCAAATTGATTGAGGGCTATAGTTCGTGATGGTGATCCGAAGCTTCTCACAAGAGGAATTTAATTATAATCATCGATTTCTCCCCGAGCCAATTCCTTTTCTGTCGCGAGTTGTTCTTTGAAGTGGGTACCTCCAATCGAACATCAAATGGGTAATTGTTTACATATACATGTTCGATTAAAAATGGGGAACAAAAGCCCTATGTTTATTGCTGTAATCATCATCGAATTCAAGTTCAATTGGATCGAAATCGGTTAAGGGTTCATATGGATTTGGGGGTGATCAACTGATTTAAGTTAAAAGAATTAACAGCCATTATCAACCGCGGCTGAGGCCCTTAGCTCACTGGTAACACGCATGCTTCACAAGCCGGAGGTTCCGGGTTCGAACCCGGGCAACCCCACATTATTTTTTTAGGGCTTTTTAGCCTTTAAAAAAATATATAAAAATTTCTAAAAATTATAAAAATAAGTTTTATAAACTTTAAATATTTTTCTTTACATCAAACAATTTCTGAAAATTTATTTCTTATAATATCTTAATATTTTATTTTATTTTATTAAAACAAATAATAAAGCTAGTTAAATAATTTATAAGATAGACTTTAAAAGTTGTTTATCTTAACAAAACATTACAATTGGATTATTTTCTTGTTTTATTTTACTAATTATTATTTGTTTCAAATAATAAATAATTATTTGTCTCAAATAATAAATAATAAAAGTTTTGTCACGATAATTGTAAAAATTATAAATTTTGTAATTTCATAAATTATTCTAAAATATTATTCTCTTATAAATATACTAACTAAAGGTTAGATTAATAATTTGTTATTAATCAAAACGTTATTTCAATTAATTTTAAATAATTATAAAGTTTTATATATATATTAAACCTTATCAATTTTTATACTTAAATTCATTCCTAAAATACTTAAACACATATAAAATTCTCCTAATGGATCAAAATGTGAATAATTACTTTATAAATTTATTTACTCGACAAAACCCCACAATTCCAATTGAAACCCTAGTTCATGTCTAATTGTTAATCTTATTATCGTACTTTAATCTTGTAATAAATATGTTTAGGTGCCTTGTAAAAGAATTCGTTGGAACGTCATTTAATCCTTATTATCATCTTATACACCTATACGTCAAGTGAGTATTTCTATACCCCTTTTTTTTCTTATTTTCACACTTTGGGGTGAAACATGTTAACTTATATCATTGCACTTATAAACTTATTCGAGACTCGTAAACTTATGGCAATTTACTTTTGAGTTGTGGTTAGTTGAACTTTTGTGGTTACCATGTTATGGCGTTATATGTACAATCATTAACTATTGCTAGCCCAGCGAAGTCATAGATCTATGGGACAGACAACCTATTTGGTGGCCCTAGTGTCGTATTCTTGAGCACTATGGGGATCAAATACACTTAGTTGATCGTATATACCTTTAACGTTAATAAAATATTAACGTCGTTTGATACTTGTAAAACTTTGTCGAGGTTTGATTGTTGCATTGTTCATAACATCCCTAATCACTTTATTCACTAATTTACAACTTGAATTTCCATCTTTTATATACTTATGTATTAAAAACTGTGGAATGCTCACCAACATTTTTATGTTGACCTTTTATTTTTAACATGTTTCAGGTTACTCTTTGAAGCTTATCACACTTAGGATTGGACTTAGAGAAATAAACGAATGATCTGGATACTTTTATACTTGTATTCTGGATGTATCTTTGTTTGAACATTTACTTGTATTGTTACAATTGAATCTTGATTAATATATTTGGAACTAATAATAGCGTTATGTGGCTGTGAACAATCGTAATTCCTCACACCTCGACGTTTCCGCCGTCAAGGTTGGGGTGTGGCAGTGAAGGGTGCAAAGAAGGTGGAAAAGATGGCTACCGAGGCCGTTAAGGAGACTAAAGCTGAGCCATCTCATAACAACAACAACAAGAAGCGCAAGTTCACACCGGCGCGCAACTATGTCGTGGCTGCACCCAAACAACCCCAAAGACAACTTGTACCTATGGCTGCACCTGTGGCATAAGTGCCTAGGGCTAGGGCCTATGCTGGTCCACAACCTATGTGCAACACTTGTAGGTATCATCATCCGGGGAATCAACCATGTCGTATCTGTACCTTATACGGTAAATATGGTCACTGGGTGGCGACTTGTCACCTGCACCTAACAACACCGCAATGGTCACAAACCGTGTTTGCTATAACTGTGGGGAACCTGGTCATTTCCGCCCACAATGCCCTCGTCTGGTGGGTAATGTTCCACAAGCCCGAGGACGTGCTTTCAATATCAACGCAAATAAAGCACAAGAAAACAACGATGTGGTGAATGGTATGTTAATTTACCTTTAACTTTGCGACCTAATTCTTTTCATACGTTACTTGTATCGTTAAATACCTTTAAAATTGAACAGGTATGTTCCTTATTAACAAAACTTATGCATACGTTCTATTCGATTCTAGAGCCGATAAGAGTTTTGTTTCATTAGAGTTTGAACCCATACTTGCTAAGCCACATACGAAACTAGAAAGACCTCTCACCGTTGAAGTTGCCGATGGAGAGCCGATTACCGTGGATGTCGTTATCCGTGATTGTATCATAAGTCTTGACACATACTATTTTCTTATTGATCATATTCCTATTAAACTTGGAAGCTTCAACGTCATCATTGGTATGGATTGGTTAGCCAAACACCATGCCGAGATCATTTGTTTCGAGAAGTGCATCCGTATACCGTTACCATTTGGGGATACTTTGAAAGTGTTCGGCGAAAAATCTTCCAATGGGCTTAAACTCATGTCTTGCGCTCAAGCCTGAAAGTGCTTAAGCAAGAAGTATATGGCCTTCTTGGCTTACGTGGTCAACACAAAAGTCAAAGGGAAAGAACTTAAGGATGTCCCTATCGTACAAGACTTTCCTGAAGAATTTCCTGATGACCTTAGTGGTCTACCTCCCATGCGTGAAGTTGAGTTTAAAATTGACTTGATACCGGGAGCAAACCCCGTGGCTAAGTCACCATATCATCTTGCACCATCGGAAATGCAAGAACTCTCTAGTCAACTTCAAGAGCTATCCGAGAAGGGTTTCATTCGTCCTAGTTCTTCGCCTTGGGGTGCACCTGTTCTTTTCATGAAGAATAAAGATGGATCATTTCGTATGTGCATCGACTATCGTGAGCTTAACAAGCTTACTATCAAGAACCGCTATCCTCTTCCTCGCATCAATGACTTGTTTGATCAACTTCAAGGAGCTGCTATATTCTCGAAGATTGATCTACGTTCTGGATATCATAAATTACGAGTCCATGATGATGACATCCCAAAGACCGCGTTCCGTACTCATTATGGGCACTATGAGTTTATGGTGATGCCTTTTGGTTTAACTAATGCTCCTGCTATCTTCATGGATCTCAAGAACCGAGTATGCAAGCCTTATCTAGATAAGTTTGTGATCGTATTCATTGATGACAAACTTATCTACTCCAAGACCAACACCGAGCATGAACTGCATTTGCGACAAGTTCTGGAGTTGTTGAAGAAAGAGCAATTGTACGCGAAGTTCTCAAAGTGTGACTTCTGGCTCGAAGAATTTCTAGGACACGTGGTGAATAGCCAACAAATTCACGTTGACCCTGCAAAGGTGGAAGCTGTGAAGAATTGGTGTGTTCCCATGACTCCGACCAAGATTCGTTCTTTCTTTGGTCTTGCTGGTTATTACCGGTGATTCATCGCCAACTTTTCAAGGATTGCGAAGCCGCTCACTTCCTTGACACAAAAGAATAAACTATTCGAGTGGGGGCCCGAGCAAGAAGAAGCTTTTGAAGCGTTAAAGCACAAACTGTGCAATGCTCCTATCTTGACCCTACCCGATGAAAACGATGATTTCACCATATATTTTGATGCATCAAAACAAGGCCTTGGTTGTGTTCTTATGCAACGAGGAAAGGTCATAGCTTATGCATCAAGACAACTGAAGATTCACGAGGTGAATTACACAACACACGATCTCGAGCTTGGTGCTGTTGTTTTTGCTTTGACGATTTGGAGACACTACCTGTATGGTACGCAATGCACAGTTTACACCGATCACAAAAGCCTTCAACATGTTTTTAATCAAAAAGATTTCAATATGAGACAACGTCGTTGGGTGGAGTTGATTAGTGACTACGATTGTGACATTCGTTATCATCCCGGTAAGGCCAACGTTGTGGCCGATGTACTAAGTCAAAATGTTCATAACAAGATGATTTTGTTCCAAGAAATTCGAGATCGACGTCAATGGTTTGACACCTTGAGTGGGTTCGATACTGAAATTCGACTAGATGTCAACAAGGCTACTGTACTGCTACAAAACTTGAGAATAGATAGTGACATTGAGTCTAGTATCTTAAAGACACAACAAATGGTTCAACGAGAAGGAAGAATGAAGGATGAACTGGAGCATAACCTTCTAACTCAATTGGAGACGAAACCAAATGGGTTGATGTATTTTGAGAATCGAATTTGGGTTCCAAATCGTGATTATTTTCGTACCCTTGTCATGAACGAAGCTCATCAAACTCGTTAATCTATTCATCCGGGCTCCGATAAGATGTACATGGACCTGCGTGGTCAATATTGGTGGCTTGGAATAAAGAAATACATAGCGACTTATGTAGCTAAGTGCCTTGCGTGTACGAAGGTTAAAGCCGAACATTAACATCCAAGTGGGTTACTTGAGCAACCCGAGATTCCTGTGTGGAAGTGGAAACACATATCCATAGACTTCATAACTAAGCTACCCCGAACCTCTCGAGGACATGATAGTATATGGGTGATCGTTGACCGACTGACCAAATCGGCATATTTTATACCCATACGTGACACTTACAAGACATCAAGGTTGGCTCGTATATATGTTAATGAGATTGTAAGTCGTCATGGTGTACCTCTACACATCATATCTGATCAAGACGCTCGTTTCACCTCACACTTTTGGTCGTCTATGCAAGAACTCTTGGGTACTCAATTGGACCTAAGCACGGCTTACCATCCTCAAACTGATGGTCAAACTGAGCAAACGATCCAAACCTTGGAGGATTTGTTACGCCTGTGTGTCCTTGACTTTGGTGGTGATTGGGATACGCATTTACCGCTCGCGGAATTTTCATATAACAATAGTTACCACTCGAGTATCAAGATGGCACCATTCGAAGTGCTTTATGGTTGTAAATGTCGTTCACCGATCTGCTGGACCGATATTGGTGAAAACTTCATCACTGGTCCTGAACATATACAAGAGACGACCGATAAAGTTTCTATCATCTGAAAGAACCTTGAAGTGGCAAGAAGTCAACAAAAGAGCTATGCTGACAAGCGACGTAAGCCATTGGAATTCCAAGTTGGGGAGATGGTTCTTCTTAAGGTTTCACCGTGGAAGGGTGTTGTTCGCTTTAGAAAGAAGGGTAAACTAGCTCCAAGATTTGTAGGACCTTTTAAGATTCTGAAAAGGATTGGGAAAGTGGCTTACAAACTGGAATTACCTTCCGACCTTAGTGGAGTTCATCCTGTGTTCCATGTCTCGAATTTGAGGATGTGTTTGGTTGAAGAAAGTATGCATGTCCCATTGGATGACATTCAGATCGATGAGTCATTACACTTTGTCCAGAAACCCGTTGAAGTTATGGATCGTTGTAACATCTCGTATTTTCGTTAAATAAAAGTTAATCTCGTTATTCTTGAAAGGACCTTTGTTGCCAGCATGAAAGATCGTGTGCTATTTATGTCTATTTCCCCTAATTGTCTTTAAATTTTTTAATTTGGAAGTTAATAATGTTAATCATTACATAATAAATAAATAATAATCATTATAATTGAAAATAATAATAATAATAATCCTAATAATAATAATGATAATAATAATAATAGTTCTAATAATAATAATGATGATAATAATAGTTCTAATAATAATAATGATAATAATAATAATCGTAATAATAACAAGAACAATGCTATCAATAATAATAATAACAAACATATTTAATCGTGTAATAATATAATTTATATTATGTTAAAGCTTGGGATTAATAAGTTCTTTACATAAAATGATAACAATAATAAATACAGGGACTAAAGTGTAAATTATATTAAAATTAAACCCAAACTTTGGGTGGAGTTTGAACAAAAGAAAATCACAGGGGCTGGTTGTGTAACATTTCAAAACCAACCCCCTTTTTCCTCCTCCTTCGCCCGTGTTTCCGGCAAACACACCCGGCCGTCGGCCGCGGCTCCGGCGAAGCCAAAAATCGGGCTTTGAGCCGCGGTTTTGACCCCAAAACACGCCAATACAATTGTAGAACCATCTCGAACCTGTGTATACTTGTTAATTGCGTTTTAATGGAATTCTTGATGAGTATTACTCGTAACCGAATGAATCTTAAAATCCCAAAGCCGTTGCGCATCTAAAACACAATAATAAACAAATTAAACATACAGAAACATTCAAGTAATCATCTCGAAGTTATAGGAAACATCAATTTCACCTGAAATAACTTTGTAAATCAATTAAACCATTAGTAACGGCCGACCTTAAACTCGCAACCGTTGGACATCAATTCGAACGAACTAAACCTATAAAACAAAGGGCTTTCACTCGAATTGGGTTTCCCAAACTCTCTGAACTCTCAATTTCATCAAAACACACACACACACATCGCGTTCGAATCGAGACTTAGCCGCGACATAGGCTCAGGTCGTGTTCGTTGAATCCAAAATTGTTTCAGGTGATTCTAAACTATAACAAACTCGATTAACCATGGGGAATCAAAGCCCCAAGGTTAATTTCTTTAACAACAACGTTTGATTGTTCAATTTGGAATGAATCAAAACTAGGGTTCATAAGAATTGGGGATGTTCTCATGCTTATGTTTTTAAATTTCAGAAACCAAGTTAAACCGTGGCTGAGGCCTTGGTTTACTGGTTCTGCACTCACATTCCCTACTAGAGGTCCCGGGTTCGAACCCGGGCAACCTCACATATTTTTTAAGGTTTTTTGGCCTATAAAAATTATAGAAAAAATTCTAAAAATTATAAAAAAAGATGTTTTGTAACTTTTATTATTTTAGGGTCATTTAATTAATTTCTGTAAAATTGTTTTTAAATAATTTGATAATTTTTATGAAATAGTTATAATAGGGATATGTTTATAAAATAGACTTTAAATGACGAGGTAAACCACCACAAATTTTATTAGTTTAACCCTTAATGATTAAAACTATAAATTTTATAAATAAATATATCTTGTTAATAAAACATTTTAGCAAGGGTTGTTCATGAATAATTTCATGTAAAATGGATTATAAATAATAATTAATAAATTATTATTGGACCAAACGTTTTTTTTAATGTTGTTTAAACTGTACTTTTTCGTTACCGAGTCGGGGGTCTCTTCGGAAGCAGTCTCTCTATCTCCCAAGATAGAGGAAAGACTCGCCGCCACCTACCCCTCCCAGACCCTGCTCTTGAGTGGGACTTACTGGGTATGTTTGTTTGTTTGTTTTGTTTAAACTGTACTTATTTCGTTTGGGTTATAAAACTTTATTCCAACTTTATATATATTTATCAAGTTATTATAAATGTTCTTCTTCACAACTTGGTATAAAATATATAAATATATATTTTTCAAGAAAACATAAATGAGTTTCATTTGCTAAAGATAAGTATTTGACAAGCCCCAAAATCCACTTGAAACCCTAGTTCTTATTCAAACGTTAAACTTATATAATTAAACTTTAATCTTGTAAATATATATGTGTATAACTAGGTGCCTTGTGAAGGACTATTTTGGAACGTCGCTTATTATTTTATTTTAGTCACCAATTACATACTTATTGCCATGTGAGTTTCCTTGCCCCCTTTTTACTTTATTTCATACCATTTTGGGGTGAAACATGATACTTATACATCATACACTTATAAACGTTTGAGACTTGTAAAGCACTTGCAATTCATATTTTGTCATGGTTATTTGTGTGTTGTAAGTGATTATATGAGATACATAGTTTGTTTACAATCATTAACTATTGCTAGCCTGGTGACGTCTTAGATCTTTGGGCCTGACAAGCCTATTTGGTGCTAAAGTCGATGTATTGCCGACTCCTGATGACGTATGCTTGTTCATCATGGGAACCAAATACGCTTAGCCAATCTTTTATACTTGTAATCAAGTCGAGGTTTTCGTTACATTGGTTGTAACGATATGTGTTCTATAACCTTACTAGCTTATAACCTATGACGTGAATTGCTACTTGTAATCTTTTCATATTATGTATGAAAACCTTAGAAACTCACAAACTATTTTTAGTTGATCTTTATTTTTATCATGTTTCAGGAAAACCCCCAAGTTTGAAGTGTACTTATGTTGCTCGCATAATCTAGGACTTGGACCTAGTTAATAAAATCAATTGATTGTACTTTGTTATGTCATGTCAAATATTAGTTCATTGATCAAACTTATGATTTAATGTTACCTTTGAAACTTATGAATAATATATTTAGATTTAATAATAGCGTTATGTGGCTGTGAACGATCTTAACACTCACACCTCGACGTTTCCGCCGTCAAGCTTGGGGTGTGACAGATTGGTATCAGAGTCCGTAACTATAGGGATTTAGGTTATTAGAAATGGTGACCTAGACTATAGTTGCATGAACCTCATAGAAATATCCTTATACTCTTGTGCTTACTTATTGTTTGCATGCTACATAATGCTATTCCTTTTGTGCAACTTGATGCCTTAGCATAGGATTGCCTTATGTATGCTTAAAACTTAGTTACTTGTCTCCCTAAACTTAACTTTGACTCTTTGACTCTCCCCGATAAATGAACTTCCTAAACTTATTCTCAACGACATGTGGGATCTACACTTATCGTCATGGGTTTAATTCCTTAGACTCTATGTCTAATCTATGAAAATCTCATCAAGGTTTTGATTCTATGAACCAAAGAAATTTATGTGACACATAGACACCTGTATTCTGGATTTCCTGGCAAAAGGCCTTCGGGCTAAGGCAAGCATATCGTATAAATCTCATTGCGAGACCGGTTATGCTTACCTGAGGATTTTTGGATTGAGTGATAAACTATGGTTCATATACACAAATCTCTAAGGCAAATGGGTCAATTTACCTTGACGTGTCAACGATTCCAAATGGTAATGCGTTACTAAATGGAACCATTCTCTTTGAATCTTAAAAATCTTTGATTCCTTGAACTGGTTTATCACTAAAGTTTTAATATCTTCTCATTCTTAACCTACATAATGTTCCTATTAATATTGAACCCATCCTACATTTCAACTCTTACGTTTAAACACCGTTACACGTTGAGCGTTTCATGTAACTATTTCTATACCTCGACCAACGTGAACATGACTCTTAATATATCCAAAGATATAGGGAATCTAAACCGTATGGTCTTTGAAACTTTAAACCATTACTTATGGTTCTCAAATCTTCTTAAAAATGTGTCCCATAACTAAAGACATGCAATGTTGTAAGGTGGAATTTCTATATCTCGGGATACTTTGTCTAGGCAAAGTGTAACTAGTGATTTGATTCGACCATTGAATCCGTTTACTTGACTTGAAACCCTTGAGATGAGTGACCACTTATAAGTACGTGTCTTCAATAAGGTTATGGCTGACCTCATATCTTGAGAAGTCCATGTATTCCCTTTGATTGTGAATCGAATGTTCACATCCCATTGTGATGTCGAATTATTCTTGTCCTTGATTTTATCTTCCTGATTTAAATTATCAAGATTTGAACACCATCATAACAAATTCTGCTACCTTGAACTTTGATCATAAGCTTGTAAACATGATTTTCTCTATTGTTACATTGATGTAACTTGAAATTTCCTGAATTTCTAATTGATATTCTTTTTCTTTTCGCTGTTATATCAAACTTCGTACCGTTTGCACCATGGGAGATGCAAGAGTTTGTAAGTCAACATATGACTAAGAACATTCGTATCTCCTAAATGATTCTAACTCATTAAAACAGGGGTGATCCCTTACTTTGATGATTCTCTATTCGTTTCGATAAATGGTTTCCAATCGTGTGTTTATGAAATTTCATCCTCTGGATTGGGGTGATTACCTTATCTTAAGGATTGACTTCAATTATTTTCTTTGGAATGGCATTTCACAAATGACATGATCTCACCAAAATAGGATTGAAACCCGTACTTTGGTGACAAATGTCAATCTTTGATTGTTTTTTTGTTATTATGAAATTCAATCATTAAGATAGGCGTGAATTCCATACCTTGATGATAATTTCATTTTCATGGATGGTATTTCTCAAATGGAACGACCTCATCAAAGTAGGAGTGAATTCTGAATTTTGATGAAGAAGTTCATCCTATTATATTTTGTTTTTGTAAAAATTCATCGTTAAGATAGGAGTGATTTCCCTTACCTTAATGGTGAGTTACCTCGCCTTATTTCTATGGATCCTCAACAATGAGTTGGGATCGAACTTTTTGATTGGTAAGTTGGTGGTCATACCTTGGGAATACACCATCAAGTTAGGAGTGAAAACCACACCTTGATGACTATTCTCATTTCTTGATCTTCAACTTACCAAGGTTGTAATCAAGTGACGAGAAACATGTAGTAACTTGAAGAATGAAACAATGTTAGTGTTTCGACCTATCAAGCCAAAGCATGATCTCTGAACTTGAAAGGAGACCCGATCGCTTTAGGTTGATTTTGATTCCAAGCTTGGAGTATTTAAATTCTTAATTTGATTTCTTTTCCTTTATCCTCATGTTTTGATTTGATCTAGCTATATGGAACCATTTATTCCTTATTCATCGACTTTCATTTTGAGTTATCATCGAAACCTGATTACGCGATGGCAGCCTTCCTAAACAATCTTTCTGCTAAAGACATTATCAACTTATGCTCATGTCTTTCTAGTCATACAAATGTTCTCAGCTGTGCTTATGGTTTGTTGAACTGCATATGTAAACTGTACTTAGAGATTGCTACCTTGCAAAACATATTTACAAATACCTTTCTTATTGTTTGCGTCATTACTTGAATCGCTTTTGAATCCTTAACCTTGGAAATCTTTAAAACTCTATTTGATTTCGATCAACGAGACTCGTTATTACTTACACTGTGACGTGGAGGTTCATAAACCTTCGTAACTTGTAGTCATGGGTTTGGCATAAAGGAAAACACGTAGCTTGGTATGTGTCCAAGTGTCTTACCTTCACATATGACAAGACCTAACATTCGTGATCCTATGGATCTCCTGTTTAACTTTTCTTTCAACTAAAATGCTTCTTATCTTAGAGGTCATATTGACTCATGTGGGATAACGGGTCGAGAAATTGACATGTATCTGTTTCAAATATTCGTATACCGTGGTATGGCGTTAAAACATCGAACGTTATTTTGAATGATTGATTCATTTTCTGTTTTTAATAATAATCTTAACCATCATCGTGAACTCATTCTAAAATCTTCGCATATCGTATTATTCTTAGACCGATGGTTGGTCAAAGGAGGAATACATAGTCATAACATATGCGTTAAGATCGTTTTATATAGTGACGTTTGGGATACTTAAATCCCGACGGTTAACCTTTCTTATCATTGTTGGTCTTTTATTGATTTCTAGACATCGTTTTACTACGAAATTATATTCTAGAAGTTGTGGCTTATAAGTCTAACATACCACGGTAACTTGTTATCGTTTTCCAATATTTCATCTCAAAACGTCTCACATTTCACTGAAAGGGTTCAAATTGGCATGCATTATGCCAAGAATCTTGTAAGATTCCATAAAGTGAAACGTTTCACCTGTAATCAAATGTCAAACATTGTTCGTTGTACACTTACCTTGCATCATAATTTCTTGTTCATCTAAGTTCATTTTTAATTTCGGGACGAAATTCTTTTAAGTTGGGGAGACTGTAACATCTCTTATTTTCATTAAATAAAAGTTAATCTCATTATTCTTGTAAGGAACTTTGTTGCCAGCATGAAAGATCGTGTGCTATTTATGTCTATTTCCCCTAATTGTCTTTAAATTTTTTAATTTGGAAGTTAATAATGTTAATCATTACATAATAAATAAATAATAATCATTATAATTGAGAATAATAATAATAATAATCCTAATAATAATAATGATAATAATAATAATAGTTCTAATAATAATAATGATGATTATAATAGTTCTAATAATAATAATGATAATAATAATAATCATAATAATAACAAGAACAATGCTATCAATAATAATAACAAACATACTTAATCGTGTAATAATATAAGTTATATTATGTTAAAGCTTGGGATTAATAAGTTCTTTACATAAAATGATAACAATAATAAATACAGGGACTAAAGTGTAAATTATATTAAAACTAAACCCAAACTTTGGGTGGAGTTTGAACAAAAGAAAATCATAGGGGCTGGTTGTGTAACATTTCAAAACCAACCCCCTTTTTCCTCCTCCTTCGCCCGTGTTTCCGGCAAACACACCCGGCCGTCGGCCGCTCTCGGGCACCTCACGGTTGGTCATTCATCGCACGTAAAACATACTTTTGGTATACATTTATAAGCATCTTAGATAAACAACATATATTAAGTAAAATAACGTAGCGGAATTAATAAGAAATACATTCTCATTTCATCATAAAAGCTTTTACAATACATTACATTGTTGACCTGATTACAAAATACAAGCTTTCTTTACATTGCCTAACTTTACTATGATTGTCGCGGAAGCATATAAAACCGAGGATTTCTTAAGTAATCCCATTTATGTGAATCCTCAACAATCATAGGGTCATATATAGTGACCTCTAGTACAAACACTTTATGATTTTCATCATAAAGAAGGTTCCTTAAGTAATCCCGTTTATCAGAATCTTTAAGGAAGGGTCCTTAAATAATCCTGTTTATCGGGATCCTCAAGGAACACTTGACACTTGCATGCAACATAATGTGTTGCATGCATTATAAGCCCGCATCCTATTGCGTGGCAGCATTATCAAAAGGAGAATGCCATCCCAAAAGAGCTTAGTAGTCGCCTCGTGCCATCCCCAGCAACACTACCTGCCAACTGGAAACACATAAAAAGTTAGCGTTGCTGAGTGAGTTCTAGTTTTATAATAAACATACTTCGTTTTCATCAAAAAAATTCTTTCTCATGATCATACATCATACATACACAGAGATAATATTTATTATTATCTTCATCATTCATTACACATCATCATATTTATATTCTCATATGGATCCTGTCAGGCTTTACCCACTACATAGCACTCGGCTATGATTACTGTGGTCGAATAACAAGGATCACGTTTCATCTTCGCTTGCACATTGAAAAGTTTTTGTACCAATACCATATGCTATACCCCGATCAGTCCTAGCTACTGGGCCGAAGTCAACCAATGAACAACAAACGTATGCCACAGTACTAGTAGGTAAGCGGTAGAGGTACCATGACCATGGTCAATCACAAAGAAAGACCAATCGCGTTATTCAATGCTTGCAAGACTTAATTCGTTCATTCATTAATGCATGTATTCATCATCATCTTTCTTTTCATTCATTCGTTAATACATGCATTCATCATCATGTTCCTCTTTCATTATCTTTCACTTTACGTTACATAATACTTCATTCGTTCATTTCCATAATTCGTAAAGTTTCAGAGAGATAAACATACATAATCATAAGGAACATACACATAACATTCATTCATCATCATACAAGGCATCATACATATATAGTATACAGCAGGTATACCCATGCAACATCATCATCATCATCCTGCCTATGTTACTCGTTTACCCAAATAAATCAGGTTGTGTTAAACTTATATCCGCATTTCTCATTCTGACTCATCCGCATTTGTCTGACCATCCGCATTAGTCAATGCGGATGAGTAATACCTTAGCCGCATTTCATGAACTTGTCCGCATTGGTCAATGCGGTGGGCAATTGCCTTACCGCATTTCATAGGTCGTCCGCATTGGTCAATGCGGGTGAGATGCCTTGGCCATTTCATTCCATTAGGACAATGCGGATGATGTAATGTCTGGTCCGCATTTCTTTAGTCTTTCGCATTGGTCAATGCGGCTCACTGCCTTGACCGCATTCGCTTGGTCATTCGCATTGGCTAATGCGGATGACCACCTTAGCCATCTTTGCCTTGGCAGTCCGCATTGAGCAATGCGGTTGAGCGTGGCAACCTGCAACTCAACCATTCTCATAACTCATTCATCATCTTAACATCTCTAAAGCACAGAATCATCATATTATGCATCTAGATTCACCTAAACCTCATGTATACCATTCTAGCGCATACTGTAATAGTATACCTATGAATATTCATGCGTGGATTATATATGTCTGTTCTGAAACGTTCACACCAGCGTCCCGAACAGATCATATACACGTATACATACACATACATACACGAGTTAACACCCGAAACTTGAAAACAGTTTTAAGATGTGTTCCAGCCCTAAAATCGTTCAAAAATGCATAAAAGAAGGGGTCTTAGAACTCACATTGTGTTGCTGGGTATGGCTTCTTCAAAATCAGTCGCCGTGGAACCCAGTACCTCGAATTCGTCTTCTTCTTCTTGTTCTCCCTTCAAAACTCGTAGTCTGCTCTTTCTCTCTCTAAAACTTTCGCTGAATTGGGGTTGTGAGGGAAAAAGTGGGCAGCCTTCCCTATGTATATCAGATATTTTCTTTTCTTTGTACTTTTACACAAAACCCCCTTCTACTTTTCTTTTCTTTTCCTTTCCTTCCAAAATTCTTTCTTTTCTTTTCTTCTTATTGTTTCTCTTTATCTAATCAAAATTTCGAGTGTTACAAGTCCACCCCCCTTATAAAGGTTTTGTCCCCGAAACCTGTCATTCCTCTAATAGATATGGGTAATGTTGTCTCATTTCCTCTTCAGTCTCCCACGTAGACTCAGATCCCTTTCTGTGCTTCCACTGTACACGCACAAGAGGAACCACTTTATTTCTTAACTTCTTTTCCTTACGATCAATGATTGCCACTGGTTGCTCTACGTAATTGGGCCGTTCGTCTACTTCAATATCCTCCAGTGGAACAATCATATCTTCATCAGCTAAGCACTTTCTCAGATGAGATACATGGAACGTGGGATGAATCCCACTTAACTCATCTGGCAATTCAAGCCGATAGGCTACCTCTCCTACTCGTGCGATGATTCGGAAAGGTCCTATATATCTCGGGCTTAGCTTACCTCGTTTTCTAAATCGGATAATGCCTTTCCAGGGCGAGACCTTCAACATGACTCGGTCACCAACCTTGAACTCTATCGGTCTCCGCCTCTTATCCGCATACGACTTTGCCTATCTTTCGCCGCCTTCATGAAGGCTTTGATCTTTTCTAACTTCTCAGTCGTTGCTTCAACCACTTTGACACCTCCCAGTTCCTTTTGCCCAATGTCTCCCCAACATACGGGCGTCCTACATTTCCTACCGTACAACATCTCGTAAGGTGGAATGCCGATGCTGGCATGATAACTGTTATTATACGAGAATTCTGCTAACGGTAAGTGATCATCCCAACTTCCTCCAAAATCGATCACGCACGCCCGAAGCATGTCTTCGAGTGTCTGGATCGTCCTCTCAGACTGACCGTCCGTCTGAGGGTGATAAGCTGTGCTAATATGTAGTCTCGTCCCCATCGCATCATGGAATCTCTTCCAAAATTTCGATGTAAAACGGGTGTCACGATCAGACACGATGGACACCGGCACGCCATGACGAGCTACGATTTCTTTGATGAATAGATCCGCCAATCTTTTAGATGAATACGTCTCGCGGATCGGTAGGAAGTGGGCGCTTTTCGTCAAACGATCAACTATCACCCATATAGCATCATACCCTTTCGGGGTATGTGGTAGCTTCGTGATGAAATCCATGGTGATGTGTTCCCACTTCCACTCGGGTATATCCAACGGTTGGATCTTCCCGTAAGGTTTCTGGTGTTCTGCCTTTACTTGTAAACAAGTCAGGCACTTCCTCACATATTCCACCACATCACGCTTCATACCCGGCCACCAATAATCTTTCTTCATGTCTTGGTACATCTTGGTAGCACCGGGGTGAATGGAATATCGAGTCTTATGAGCCTCATCCATGATCTTTCCACGTAGATCCCCATATCGAGGAATCCACATTCGCCCAAATCGGGTCTTAACACCCAGAGTGTTCTCACCCAGTTCTGTAACTAGACCTCTCATTCTTTCGGAGTTAAGACGATCTTCTTTCAAAGCCTCGTCTTGGAACTCCTTAACCTGTGTCATCACATCAGAGGTCATAATTAGCTGATAAGCCTTCACCCGAATCGGCTCAGGCCTCTCCTTTCGGCTAAGGGCATCCGCCACCACGTTGGCTTTGCCCGGATGGTAGTGGATCTCGCAATCATAGTCTTTTATCAGCTCTAACCACCACCTTTGCCTCATGTTTAGATCCTTCTGCTTGAAGAAGTACTTCAAGCTTTTGTGGTCCGTGAAGATGGTACACTTCGTCCCGTATAGATAGTGCCGCCAAATCTTCAACGCGAAAACCACCGCAGCTATCTCTAGATCGTGCGTGGGATAGTTGGCTTCGTGGGTCTTCAGTTGTCGAGACGCATAGGCTATCACTCTCCCGCGTTGCATCAATACGCAACCTAGCCCAGAGTAAGATGCATCCGAATAGACCACTAAGTCTTCATTTCCCTCGGGCAATGTCAGGACAGGAGCTTGTGTCAGTCTCGTCTTCAACTCCTCAAAGGCATCCTCCTGTTCTCGACCCCACACGAACTTTACGTCCTTACGAGTCAATTTTGTCAAAGGCGAGCCTATCTTGGAAAAGTCTTGAATAAATCTTCTATAGTAGCCCGCCAACCCCAAGAAGCTACGAATCTCGGATGGCGTCTTTGGTGACTTCCATTGCATCACGGCCTCAACCTTAGTTGGATCCACCATTATCCCTTTTGCATTTACCACGTGACCCAGAAATTGCACCTCGCGTAACCAAAAAGCACACTTGGAGAACTTAGCATACAGTTTCTCCTTCCTCAAGGTCTCCAACACCTCCCGAATGTGGCCGGCATGCTCGTCTTCGCTCCTGGAGTAAATCAGTATATCATCGATAAACACAATCACTGATTTATCCAGCATCGGCCGACACACTCGATTCATCAAATCCATAAAAGCAGCCGGCGCATTGGTCAAACCAAAAGACATAACGAGAAACTCATAATGACCATAGCGCGTACGAAAGGCTGTTTTAGGAATGTCTTGCTCCTTCACTTTCAGTTGATGGTAGCCCGATCGAAGATCTATTCGTGAAAACCAACTGGCGCCTTGAAGTTGATCAAATAAATCATCGATTCTTGGCAAGGGGTATCTGTTCTTCACCGTCAACTTGTTCAACTCACGGTAGTCGATGCACATCCTCATACTACCGTCCTTCTTCTTCACAAAAAGGACCGAAGCACCCCAAGGTGAGATACTCGGTCTAATAAACCCCTTATCCAATAGCTCTTGCAACTGCTCCATCAACTCTTTCATTTCCGTCAGGGCCAATCGATACGGTGCCTTGGTGACAGTTTGAGCACCCGGTATCAGGTCAATCTGGAACTCGATCTCTCTGTCAGGTGGCAATCTCGATAAGTCTTCCGGGAATACGTCTGGAAAATCACGCACAACCGGAACATCAGATAGTCGTGGTATTGGCGTTTCCACATCTTTCACATAACATAAGTAGGTGCTGCACCCACACCTCATATACTTTCCCGCCACCGCCATTGAGATCACCTTCGGAGTTGTCATGACCCGATCCCCATAAACAGTTACCGAACTTCCATCAGGCGCTGTCAAACAAATCATCTTCTTTTGACACACTATATTCGCCTTAAAGTCCGCCAACCGATCCATCCCAAGCACCAAATCAAAACCACCCAAAGTCATCGCAAACGGTCTAACCGGAAATTTGTGGCCCTCTAATTCTACGTCACAACCCTCTATCACCTCGGAAATCCTGGTAGTTTTACCTATAGCAGTCTCTACGTCAAACGGTACATCCACACGTCTACGACTAATAGGCAATTTGGCACAGAAAGTAGCAGAAATAAAACTCCTACTGGCACCCGAATCAAATAATACAGAGGCTAAGGTTTGGTTCACCAAAAACGTACCGGACACAACGTCAGGGTCCGTCCTAGCCTCTTCTTGCGTCATCGTGAACGCCCTGGCCTTTGCCCTCGGTGCTTCTCCTCCCGTCTTTTTCTCCCCTGAGCCCTCAGCCCTCGGCTTCTTGCAATCTTTGCTCATATGACCACTTTCCCCATAGTTAAAACACTTGCCCATCCGGCAATCCTTGGCCATATGCCCTGTCTTCCCACACTTAAAGCAGATGTTGGATCCCCATTTGCACTCCCTCGAGTGCTCTCTACCACATTGGCCACACTTCCTCATCCCAACTCCAGACATGACCACACGGCGGTCATCCACCCTTGCCTTCTTGTTACTTGTCAAGGTATCACCTCGACCAAACCTCTTTCCTTGCCAACTTTTCTCGCCAGCTAACTTCTTACCACTCTCAGCCTTCACCACCCTAGCCCTTTCATCGTATAGTCTCCCAGCCAAATCTACTGCCGACCTAAAAGTACTCGGTCGGGCAGTAATCAAGTGCGTGCGGATGTCGGCCGGCAGCCCTTGGATATACCGGTTGATCTTTCGAGACACCGGCGTCACCTGGTCCGGCACCATTCTCGCCATCTCGTTGAATTTGGCAGTGTACTGTTGGTGGGTCATCGTACCTGCCTCCAGCTGCAGGAACTCTCTTTCGATTTTATCCATTTCCCGACGAGGACTGAACTCCTCGATCACCATTCTCTTCAACTCGGACCACTTCATCTTCCTAACGGCCCTGCTACCCTCGGCCTGGACTATATTGTCCCACCAGCATAAGGCCGACCCCGTAAAAGAGTGGGTAGCAAACTTCACCTTCTTGTCCTCCTGACAATCACTGATATCGAGGACAGCTTCCATTTCCCTCACCCATTGGTGAGCATCAGCCGCAGTGCCAGAACCGTCAAAAGTAGGGGGCTTGCACCTCATGAATGCCTCGTAATTACAACCCCGTGTTGTCTCTCGTACCGGCTCCTCCTCCTCTTCCTCTTCATTATCAGATAGAACCGTTTCCGGCTCTTGTTGCTCCTGTCTTCCTGAGGACCTATTCCTCTCTTTTCTTTCACCTTCCCTGACAACCTTAATCACTTCGGTCACCACAGACGGTAAGATCGTCTGCATGACCTGATGTACCTCCTCAACCACTGCCTCTTTTACCGAGGCTCTCAAATTAGCGCTCTCATCTACGCCCTCCTGATGAGGAGTATCGGGTTCTTCATGAACCACTTTCTCCACCCTAGGTCTTCCTCTTGTGGCTCGTGGGTCAGCACCACGTCCGCCACCGCCTCCACCCCGGGAAGCTTTAAAAGATCTACCACCCGCCATTCTCTATCACACTGAAAGGTTCAAATACTAACACGGTCATTCAAGGAAATAGCTCAGTTTATGTCAAGTATAGTAAGTCCCTAATTACAGTGGCCAGTTGTGATTAGCCACCTACTTTACTCTTCGCACCCCGAGCATCACCCGTCCTGACTACATTAGTATCTAAATCTAGCAGTACACATACATCACATCACATGCGCACATAATACCAGTTAATCTTTTAAGATAATACCTGATGGCACGCAACTACTTAGATGGCATTCTCTTCCTTCCTGTCCCATTTTCAGTTTAAGTTTTAGGTTTATTTTGAAAATTTACCCGTTTTACTTAAACGTTTGCTCTGATACCAACTTGTAAGGCCCCGCTCCCGGGCACCTCACGGTTGGTCATTCATCGCACGTAAAACATACTTTTGGTATACATTCATAAGCATCTTAGATAAACAACATATATTAAATAAAATAACGCAGCGGAATTAATAAGAAATACATTCTCATTTCATCATAAAAGCTTTTACAATGCATTACATTGTTGACCTGATTACAAAATACAAGCTTTCTTTACATTGCCTAACTTTACTATGATTGTCGCAGAAGCATATAAAACCGAGGATTTCTTAAGTAATCCCGTTTATGTGAATCCTCAACAATCATAGGGTCATATATAGTGACCTCTAGTACAAACACTTTATGATTTTCATCATAAAGAAGGTTCCTTAAGTAATCCCGTTTATCAGAATCTTTAAGGAAGGGTCCTTAAATAATCCTGTTTATCGGGATCCTCAAGGAACACTTGACACTTGCATGCAACATAATGTGTTGCATGCATTATAAGCCCGCATCCTATTGCGTGGCAGCATTATCAAAAGGAGAATGCCATCCCAAAAGAGCTGAGTAGTCGTCTCGTGCCATCCCCAGCAACACTACCTGCCAACTGGAAACACATAAAAAGTCAGCGTTGCTGAGTGAGTTCTAGTTTTATAATAAACATACTTCGTTTTCATCAAAACTATTCTTTCTCGCGATCATACATCATACATACACAGAGATAATATTTATTATTATCTTCATCATTCGTTACACATCATCATCTTTATATTCTCATATGGATCCTGTCAGGCTTTACGCACTTCATAGCACTTGGCTATGATTACTGTGGTCGAATAACAAGGATCCCGTTTCATCTTCAAATGCACATTGAAAAGTTTTTGTACCAATACCATATTCTATACCCCGATCAGTCTTAGCTACTGGGCCGAAGTCAACCAATGAACAACAAACGTATGCCACAGTACTAGTAGGTAAGCGGTAGAGGTACCATGACCATGGTCAATCACAAAGAAAGACCAATCGCGTTATTCAATGATTGCAAGACTTAATTCGTTCATTCATTAATGCATGTATTCATCATCATCTTTCTTTTCATTCATTCGTTAATACATGCATTCATCATCATGTTCCTCTTTCATTATCTTTCACTTTACGTTACATAATACTTCATTCGTTCATTTCCATAATTCGTAAAGTTTCAGAGAGATAAACATACATAATCATAAGGAACATACACATAACATTCATTCATCATCATACAAGGCATCATACATATATAGTATACAGCAGGTATACCCATGCAACATCATCATCATCATCCTGCCTATGTTACTCGTTTACCCAAATAAATCAGGTCGTGTTAAACTTATATCCGCATTTCTCATTCTGACTCATCCGTATTTGTCTGACCATCCGCATTGGTCAATACGGATGAGTAATACCTTAGCCGCATTTCATGAACTTGTCCGCATTGGTCAATGCGGTGGGCAATTGCCTTACCGCATTTCATAGGTCGTCCGCATTGGTCAATGCGGGTGAGATGCCTTGGCCATTTCATTCCATTAGGACAATACGGATGATGTAATGTCTGGTCCGCATTTCTTTAGTCTTCCGCATTGGTCAATGCGCTCACTGCCTTGACCGCATTCGCTTGGTCATTCGCATTGGCTAATGCGGATGACCACCTTAGCCATCTTTGCCTTGGCAGTCCGCACTGAGCAATGCGGTTGAGCGTGGCAACCTGCAACTCAACCATTCTCATAACTCATTCATCATCTTAACATCTCTAAAGCACAGAATCATCATATTATGCATCTAGATTCACCTAAACCTCATGTATACCATTCTAGCGCATACCGTAACAGTATACCTATGAATATTCATGCGTGGATTATATATGTCTGTTCTGAAACGTTCACACCAGCGTCCTGAACAGATCGTATACACGTATACATACACATACATACACGAGTTAACACCCGAAACTTGAAAACAGTTTAAGATGTGTTCCAGCCCTAAAATCGTTCAAAAATGCATAAAAGAAGGGGTCTTAGAACTCACATTGTGTTGCTGGGTATGGCTTCTTCAAAATCAGTTGCCGTGGAACCTAGTACCTCGAATTCGTCTTCTTCTTCTTCTTGTTCTCCCTTCAAAACTCGTAGTCTGCTCTTTCTCTTTTCGCTGAATTGGGGTTGTGAGGGAAAAAGTGGGCAGCCTTCCCTATGTATATCAGATATTTTCTTTTCTTTGTACTTTTTACACAAAACCCCCTTCTACTTTTCTTTTCTTTTCCTTTCCTTCCAAAATTCTTTCTTTTCTTTTCTTCTTATTGTTTCTCTTTATCTAATCAAAATTTCGGGTGTTACAACTCGCAACTGTTGGACATCAATTCGAATGAACTAAACCTATAAAACAAAGGGCTTTCACTTGAATTAGGGTTCCCAAACTCTCTGAACCTTCAATTTCATCAAAACACACACACACATCACGTTCGAATCGAGACTTAGCCGCGACATAGGCTCGGGTCGTGTTCGTTGAATCCAAAATCGTTTCAGGTGATTCTAAACTATAACAAACTCGATTAACCATGGGGAATCAAAGCCCCAAGGTTAATTTCTTTAACAACAACATTTGATTGTTCAATTTGGAATGAATCAAAACTAGGGTTCATAAGAATTGGGGATGTTCTCATGCTTATGTTTTTAAATTTTAGAAACCAAGTTAAACCGCGGCTGAGGCCTTGGTTTACTGGTTCTGCACTCACATTCCCTACTAGAGGTCCGGGTTCGAACCCGGGCAACCTCACATATTTTTTAAGGTTTTTTGGCCTATAAAAATTATAGAAAAAATTCTAAATATTATAAAAAAAGAAGTTTTGTAACTTTTATTATTTTAGGGTCATTTAATAAATTTCTGTAAAATTGTTTTTAAATATTTTGATAATTTTTATGAAATAGTTATAATAGGGATATGTTTATAAAATAGACTTTAAATGACGAGGTAAACCACCACAAATTTTATTAGTTTAACCCTTAATGATTAAAACTATAAATTTTATAAATAAATATATCTTGTTAATAAAACATATTAGCAAGGGTTGTTCATGAATAATTTCATGTAAAATGGATTATAAATAATGATTAATAAATTATTATTGGACCAAACGTTTTTTTTAATGTTGTTTAAACTGTACTTTTTCGTTACCGAGTCGGGGGTCTCTTCGGAAGCAGTCTCTCTATCTCCCAAGATAGAGGAAAGACTCGCCGCCACCTACCCCTCCCAAACCCTGCTCTTGAGTGGGACTTACTGTGTATTTGTTTGTTTGTTTTGTTTAAACTGTACTTATTTCGTTTGCGTTATAAAACTCTATTCCAATTTTATATATATTTATCAAGTTATTATAAATGTTCTTCTTCACAACTTGGTATAAAATATATAAATATATATTTTTCAAGAAAACATGAATGAGTTTCATTTGCTAAAGATAAGTATTTGACAAGCCCCAAAATCCACTTGAAACCCTAGTTCTTATTCAAACGTTAAAGTTATATAATTAAACTTTAATCTTGTAAATATATATGTGTATAACTAGTTGCCTTGTGAAGGATTATTTTGGAACGTCGCTTATTATTTTATTTTAGTCACCAATTACATACTTATTGCCATGTGAGTTTCCTTGCTCCCTTTTTACTTTATTTCATACCATTTTAGGGTGAAACATGATACTTATACATCATACACTTATAAACGTTTGAGACTTGTAAAGCACTTGCAATTCATATTTTTGTCATGGTTATTTGTGTGTTGTAAGTGATTATATGAGATACATAGTTTGTTTACAATCATTAACTATTGCTAGCCTGGTGACGTCTTAGATCTTTGGGCCTGACAAGCCTATTTGGTGCTAAAGTCGATGTATTGCCGACTCCTGATGACGTATGCTTGTTCATCATGGGAACCAAATACGCTTAGCCAATCTTTTATACTTGTAATCAAGTCGAGGTTTGGTTGTAACGATATGTGTTCTATAACCTTACTAGCTTATAACCTATGACGTGAATTGCTACTTGTAATCTTTTCATATTATGTATGAAAACCTTAGAAACTCACCAACTATTTTAGTTGACCTTTATTTTTATCATGTTTCAGGAAAACCCCCAAGTTTGAAGTGTACTTATGTTACTGGCATAATCTAGGACTTCGACCTAGTTAATAAAATCAATTGATTGTACTTTGTTATGTCATGTCAAATATTAGTTCATTGATGAAACTTATGATTTAATGTTACCTTTGAAACTTAGGAATAATATATTTAGATTTAATAATAGCGTTATATGGCTGTGAACGATCTTAACTCTCACACCTCGACGTTTCCGCCGTCAAGGTTGGGGTGTGACAGATTGGTATCAGAGCCCGTAACTATAGGGATTTAGGTTATTAGAAATGGTGACCTAGACTATAGTTGCATGAACCTCATAGAAATATCCTTATACTCTTGTGCTTACTTATTGTTTGCATGCTACATAATGCTATGCCTTTTGTGCAACTTGATGCCTTAGCATAGGATTGCCTTATGTATGCTTAAAACTTAGTTACTTGTCTCCCTAAACTTAACTTTGACTCTTTGACTCTCCCCGATAAATGAACTTCCTAAACTTATTCTCAACGACATGTGGGATCTACACTTATCGTCATGGGTTCAATTCTTTAGACTCTATGTCTAATCTATGAAAATCTCATCAAGGTTTTGATTCTATGAACTAAAAAAATTTTTGTGACACATAGACACCTGTATTCTGGATTTCCTGGCAAAAGGCCTTCGGGCTAAGGCAAGCATATCGTATAAATCTCATTGCGAGACCGGTTATGCTTACCTGGGGATTTCTGGAATGAGTGATAAACTATGGTCAATATACACAAATCTCTAAGGCAAATGGGTCAATTTACCTTGACGTGTCAACGATTCCAAATAGTAATGCGTTACTAAATGGAACCATTCTCTTTGAATCTTAAAAATATTTGATTCCTTGAACTGGTTTATCACCAAAGTTTTAATATCTTCTCAATCTTAACCTACATAATGTTCCTGTTAATATTGAACCCATCCTACATTTCAACTCTTACGTTTAAACACCGTTACACGTTGAGCGTTTCATGTAACTATTTCTATACCTCGACCAACGTGAACATGACTCTTAATATATCCAAAGATATAGGGAATCTAAACCGTATGGTCTTCGAAACTTTAAACCATTACTTATGGTTCTCAAATCTTCTTAAAAATGTGTCCCATAACTAAAGACATGCAATGTTGTAAGGTGGAATTTCTATATCTCGGGATACTTTGTCTAGGCAAAGTGTAACTAGTGATTTGATTCGACCATTGAATCCGTTTACTTGACTTGAAACCCTTGAGATGAGTGACCACTTATAAGTACGTGTCTTCAATAAGGTTATGGCTGACCTCATATCTTGAGAAGTCCATGTATTCACTTTGATTGTGAATCGAATGTTCACATCCCATTATGATGTCGAATCATTCTTGTCCTTGATTTTATCTTCCTGATTTAAATTATTCAAATTTGAACACCATCATAACAAATTCTGCTACCTTGAACTTTGATCTTAAGCTTGTAAACATGATTTTCTCTTTTGTTACATTGATGTAACTTGAAATTTCCTGAATTTCTAATTGATATTCTTTTTCTTTTCGCTGTTATATCAAACTTCGTACCGTTTGCACCATGGGAGATGCAAGAGTTTGTAAGTCAACATATGACTAATAACATTCGTATCTCCTAAATGATTCTAACTCATCAAAACAGGGGTGATCCCTTACTTTGATGATTCTCTATTCGTTTCGATAAATGGTTTCCAATCGTGTGTTTTATGAAATTTCATCCTCTGGATTGGGGTGATTACCTTATCTTAAGGATTGACTTCAATTATTTTCTTTGGAATGGCATTTCACAAATGACATGATCTCACCAAAATAGGATTGAAACCCGTACTTTGGTGACAAATGTCAATCTTCGATTGTTTTTTTGTTATTATGAAATTCAATCATTAAGATAGGCGTGAATTCCATACCTTGATGATAATTTCATTTTCATGGATGGTATTTCTCAAATGGAACGACCTCATCAAAGTAGGAGTGAATTCTGAATTTTGATGAAGAAGTTCATCCTATTATATTTTGTTTTTGTAAAAATTCATCGTTAAGATAGGAGTGATTTCCCTTACCTTAATGGTGAGTTACCTCGCCTTATTTCTATGGATCCTCAACAATGAGTTGGGATCGAACTTTTTGATTGGTAAGGTAGTGGTCATACCTTGGGAATACACCATCAAGTTAGGAGTGAAAACCACACCTTGATGACTATTCTCATTTCTTGATCTTCAACTTACCAAGGTTGTAATCAAGTGACGAGAAACATGTAGTAACTTGAAGAGTGAAACAATGTTAGTGTTTCGACCTATCAAGCCAAAGCATGATCTCTGAACTTGAAAGGAGACCCGATCGCTTTAGGTTGATTTTGATTCCAAGCTTGGAGTATTTAAATTCTTAATTTGATTTCTTTTCCTTTATCCTCATGTTTTGATATGATCTAGCTATATGGAACCATTTATTCCTTATTCATCGACTTTCATTTTGAGTTATCATCGAAACCTGATTACGCGATGGCAGCCTTCCTAAACAATCTTTCTGCTAAAGACATTATCAACTTATGCTCATGTCTTTCTAGTCATACAAATGTTCTCAGCTGTGCTTATGGTTTGTTGAACTGCATATGTAAACTGTACTTAGAGATTGCTACCTTGCAAAACATATTTACAAATACCTTTCTTATTGTTTGCGTTGAATCCTTAACCTTGGAAATCTTTAAAACTCTATTTAATTTCGATCAACGAGACTCGTTATTACTTACACTGTGACGTGGAGGTTCATAAACCTTCGTAACTTGTAGTCATGGGTTGGCATAAAGGAAAACACGTAGCTTGGTATGTGTCCAAGTGTCTTACCTTCACATATGACAAGACCTAACATTCGTGATCCTATGGATCTCCTGTTTAACTTTTCTTTCAACTAAAATGCTTCTTATCTTAGAGGTCATATTGACTCATGTGGGATAACGGGTCGAGAAATTGACATGTATCTGTTTCAAATATTCGTATACCGTGGTATGGCGTTAAAACATCGAGCGTTATTTTGAATGATTGATTCATTTTCTGTTTTTAGTAATAATCTTAACCATCATCGTGAACTCATTCTAAAATCTTCGCATATCGTATTATTCTTAGACCGATGTTGATCAAAGGAGGAATACATAGTCATAACATATGCGTTAAGATCGTTTTATATAGTGACGTTTGGGATACTTAAATCCCGACGGTTAACCTTTCTTATCATTGTTGGTCTTTTATTGATTTCTAGACATCGTTTTACTACGAAATTATATTCTAGAAGTTGTGGCTTATAAGTCTAACATACCACGGTAACTTGTTATCGTTTTCCAATATTTCATCTCAAAACGTCTCACATTTCACTGAAAGGGTTCAAATTGGCATGCATTATGCCAAGAATCTTGTAAGATTCCATAAAGTGAAACGTTTCACCTGTAATCAAATGTCAAACATTGTTCGTTGTACACTTACCTTGCATCATAATTTCTTGTTCATCTAAGTTCATTTTTAATTTCGGGACGAAATTCTTTTAAGTTGGGGAGACTGTAACATCTCTTATTTTCATTAAATAAAAGTTAATCTCATTATTCTTGTAAGGAACTTTGTTGCCAGCATGAAAGATCGTGTGCTATTTATGTCTATTTCCCCTAATTGTCTTTAAATTTTTAATTTGGAAGTTAATAATGTTAATCATTACATAATAAATAAATAATAATCATTATAATTGAGAATAATAATAATAATAATCCTAATAATAATAATGATAATAATAATAATAGTTCTAATAATAATAATGATGATTATAATAGTTCTAATAATAATAATGATAATAATAATAATCATAATAATAACAAGAACAATGCTATCCATAATAATAATAACAAACATACTTAATCGTGTAATAATATAAGTTATATTATGTTAAAGCTTGGGATTAATAAGTTTTTACATAAAATGATAACAATAATAAATACAGGGACTAAAGTGTAAATTATATTAAAACTAAACCCAAACTTTGGGTGGAGTTTGAACAAAAGAAAATCACAGGGGCTGGTTGTGTAACATTTCAAAACCAACCCCCTTTTTCCTCCTCCTTCGCCCGTGTTTCCGGCAAACACACCCGGCCGTCGGCCGCGGCTCCGGCGAAGCCAAAAACTGGGCTTTGAGCCGCAGTTTTGACCCCAAAACACGCCAATACAATTGTAGAACCATCTCGAACCTGTATATACTCGTTAAGTGCGTTTTAATGGAGTTCTTGATGAGTATTACTCGTAACCGAACGACTCTTAAAATCCAAAAGCCGTTGCGCATCTAAAACATAATAATAAACAAATTAAACGTACAGAAACGTTCAAGTAATCATCTTGAAGTTATTGGAAACATCAATTTCACCTGAAACAACTTTGTAAATCAATTAAACCACTAGAAACGGCCGACCTTAAACTCTTAACTGTTGGACATCAATTCGAACGAACTAAACCTATAAAACAAAGGGCTTCACTCAATTGGGGTTCCCAAACTCTCTGAACTCTCAATTTCATCAAAACACACACACACATCGCGTTCGAATCGAGACTTAGCCGCGACATAGGCTCAGGTCGTGTTCGTTGAATCCAAAATCGCTTCAGGTGATTCTAAACTATAACAAACTCGTTTAACCATGGGGAATCAAAGCCCCAAGGTTAATTTCTTTAACAACAACGTTGATTGTTCAATTTGGAATGAATCAAAACTAGGGTTCATAAGAATTGGGGATGTTCTCATGCTTATGTTTTTAAATTTCAGAAACCAAGTTAAACCACGACTGAGGCCTTGGTTTACTGGTTCTGCACTCACATTCCCTACTAGAGGTCCCGGGTTCGAACCCGGGCAACCTCACATATTTTTAAGGTTTTTTGGCCTATAAAAAATTATAGAAAAATTTATAAAAATTATAAAAAAAAAGAAGTTTTGTAACATTTATTATTTTAGGGCCGTTTAATAAATTTCTATAAAATTGTTTTTAAATAATTTGATAATTTTTATGAAATAAAGGTTATAATAGGGATATGTTTATAAAATAGACTTTAAATGAGGAGGTAAACCACCACAAATTTTATTAGTTTAACCCTTAATGATTAAAACTATAAATTTTATAAATAAGTATATCTTGTTAATAAAACATTTTAGCAAGGGTTGTTCATGAATAATTTCATGTACAATGGATTATAAATAATGATTAATAAATTATTATTGGACCAAATATTTTTTAATGTTGTTTAAAGTGTACTTATTTCGTTTGGGTTATAAAACTTTATTCCAACTTTATATATATTTATCAAGTTATTATAAATATTCTTCTGCACATGTTGGTATAAAATATATAAATATATATTTCATGAAAACATGAATGAGTTTCATTTGCTAAAGATAAGTATTTGACAAGCCCCAAAATCCACTTGAAACCCTAGTTCTTATTCAAACGTTAAACTTATATAATTAAACTTTAATCTTGTAAATATATGTGTATAACTAGGTGCCTTGTGAAGGATTATTTTGGAACGTCGCTTATTATTTTATTTTAGTCACTAATTACATACTTATTGCCATGTGAGTTTCCTTGCCCCTTTTTACTTTATTTCACACCATTTTGGGGTGAAACATGATACTTATACATCATACACTTATAAACGTTTGAGACTTGTAAAGCACTTGCAATTCATTTTTTGTCATGGTTATTTGTGTGTTGTAAGTGATTATATGAGATACATAGTTTGTTTACAATCATTAACTATTGCTAGCCTGATGACGTCTTAGATCTTTGGGCCTGACAAGCCTATTTGGTGCTAAAGTCGATGTATTGTCGACTCCTGATGACGTATGCTTGTTCATCATGGGAACCAAATACCCTTAGCCAATCTTTTATACTTGTAATCAAGTCGAGGTTTAGTTGTAACGATATGTGTTCTATAACTTTACTAGCTTATAACCTATGACGTGAATTGCTACTTGTAATCTTTTCATATTATGTATGAAAACCTTGGAAACTCACCAACTATTTTTAGTTGACCTTTATTTTTATCATGTTTCAGGAAAACCCCCAAGTTTGAAGTGTACTTATGTTGCTGGCATAATCTAAGACTTGGACCTAGTTAATAAAATCAATTGATTGTACTTTGTTATGTCATATCAAATTAGTTTATTATTGAAACTTACGATTGTAATGTTACCTTTGAAACTTATGAATAATATATTTGGATTTAATAATAGCGTTATGTGGCTGTGAACGATCTTAACTCTCACACCTCGACTTTTCCGCCGTCAAGATTGGGGTGTGACAATCCTATTATGAAGAAGACTAGAATCACAACTACCCCAATCGTCAAGGTTCGTTGGGAGAATAAGCATGGAGCTGAGTTCACTTGGGAACATGAGGAACATATGAAGAAGTAGTACCCGCATTTGTTCGTATAGTTTCATTCTTAATTTCGGGACGAAATTCTTTTAAGTTGGGGAGATTGTAACATCTCGTATTTTCGTTAAATATAAGTTAACTTCATTAAATTCTTGTAAGGACCATCCAAGTCATTTACGAAACTTTGAGGACTTGTTATGCATGTTAGATAATTTAGAAGTTAATAAATTAATTTATTAAGTAATAATAATATTAGTGTTTACAACGTTTATTTATTATAAAACTTAACATTAAGTTATAATAATAATAAATAATAATAATAATAATAAATAATAAATAAATAAATAAATAAATAAAATAATAAGAATAATAAGAATAGTCCAAATAAAATAAAGAAAATAATAATAATAATTTATAATTTATAAAAAATTAAACAATTAATAAGTTATAAAAATATTTAGAACTTAAAGTTTAATTAAGTCCAGGGGGTATTTATGTATTATTGGAAACTTTAAATGGAAGTTTTAAACATAAAATAATAAAATGAAAACTGCAGGGACTTGGGTGTAATTTTATAAAACCAAACCAACCCCCCCCCCCCCTTTTCCCGATTTTCCGGCCAACCCTCCGGCCACCGCCGGAGCGGCTCCGGCCAACCCCAAAATCATCAAAATGTTCGTTTTTCTATTCAAAACCGGTTCCAAACGTTTCTAGAACTCATTTCGAACTTGAATGCACCAAATAAACGCGTTTAATCATCGGTTACTAAGTGAATCGAATGCATAACTGAAACATTTCAATTACTTAGCCGTTCAGGCATTAAATCATAATAATAATCTAATTAAACGAACATACACAATCATCTAACTAAACCTAATCGTTTACATCTCTCAATTACACATGAAACACACAAAAATTACATCACCGACCCTCTCCTCTTCCGCGACCTGCAATCTATTCGAATATCATCATCCCGACATCAAAAACCGAAATTTAAGTAGGTTTCTTCATCATTGAGACTACTTGTGGCCTTCTGTAAAATGAATTCGAGTATCAAGCTCAGTTGCTATCCGAATCAACCACGACATAGCCGCGGCCTATTCATCGTCTTGTTCATCTCCAATCCCTCATCATTCGGCTAATTACAACATGCTTTGTACTCGTTAAAACATGGGGAACAAAAGCTCTATGATTATTGATGATAACCGATTCGAATTAAACTTCAATTTGGCCCTAATCGATTCTAGGGTTCTTAAGAATTAGGGAACTTCCTTTAAATGGGTTTATAATAATTCCAAACCAACATAAACTGTGGCCAAGGTCTGGTTCACTGGTTAGTCACATGCCCTTACAACCTTGAGGTCCCGGGTTCGAACCCGGGCACCCTCAACTATTTTTTTGGGCCTTTTTGAGCTTTAAAAAAATATATAAAATTTCTAAAAATTATAAAATCAGTTTTATAAATTTTGTTTATTTTAAAAGTTATCTAATTATTTTCTATAAATTATTTCTTTAAACAACTTAACAATTTTTATATAAAGTATTATTAACAATGTTATAATTAGTTTTTTTTTATAAAAAAATAAACTTTAAATAGTTAAAATCACTAAATTATTATTAGTCATTACGTTATCTTTAATTATAGATTAATTATGTTAATTATAAAATTTTATTTACATTTTATAATTTAATCATTATAAGGATTTAATTTCTTATAATTTCACAAATTATTATAAAAGGATTAATTAAATTTTCTTTCATTGTATTAAAATATTTATGATTGCGATCTTATTTATAAAAACCCAAAATTCTTATTGAAACCCTAGTTCACGTTAAAACGTTAATCCTATTATTAACCTTAAATCTTGTAATATATACATTTAGGTGCTTTGTAAAAAAATCTGTTGGGGCATCGTTAATCCTTATAATCACCTTATATACTTATACGTCATGTGAGTTTCCTTACCCCTTCTTACATTTTTCATACTATTTTGGGGTGAAACGTGATACTTATACATCATACACTTATAGACGTTTGAGACTTGTAAAGCACTTGCAATTCATCTTTATATTTTGTCATGGTTATTTGTGTGTTGTAAGTGATTATATGAGATACATAGTTTGTTTACAATCATTAACTATTGCTAGCCAGGCAACGTCTTAGATCTTTGGGCTTGACAAGCCTATTTGGTGCTAAAGCCGAGGTATTGCCGGCTCCTGATGACGTATGCTTGTTCATCATGGGAACCAAATACACTTAGCCAATCTTATATACTTGTAATCAAGTCGAGGTTGGTTGTAACGATATGCGTTCTATAAAATTACTAATTTATAACCTATGACATGAATTCCTACTTGTAATCTTATCATATTATGTATGAAAACCTTGGAAACTCACCAACTATTTTAGTTGACCTTTTATTTTTATCATGTTCCAGGTCATGCCCAAGTTTAAAGTGATCTTTTGAAGCTTGCAATAATCTAGGATTTGGACCTAGTTAATGAAAATAAAGAATTATGTTTTATTTTGTTATGTTTGAACTTATTTCATATTTGAGACTTATGTTTGTAATGCCTTTTGAAACTTATAATTTTAATATTTACATTTAAGTATAGCGTTATGTGGCTGTGAACAATCTTAACCCTCACATCTCGACGATTCCGCCGTCAAGGTTAGGGTGTGACAGTCATCATCTGAGGCAAGTACAAGCGATACAAGTATCACATATATTTCAGATGAAAACTCATCTTCTTTTGTAAATAATCATTCTTTTGTAAAAAAAATAGGCCCAATGATATGTGTGAGACTTATCGTGATGATGATTCTAGATTGTCTGAATGTGATGAGGAAATACTCATGGATAAGATTCCTGATTTGAAGCATAACATACCTAGATTAAAATCACATTGTTTTAAGTGTGGTAAAGATGATCATGTAGTTAAGCATTGTCCTGAGCTATATCATAGAAATGTTAATAGGCATTCATTTGGGAATAGATTGACTCAATTGGTTAATAATTTCTTTTGTAAGAAGCCAATCTCTCTAAAATCGAAAGTTGTTCAAACTTGGGTTCCTGTTTCACCTGGTTAATTGTTCTTTGACATTTTTGCAGGAGTCATCCACTAAAGTTATAAACAGTGTATGGCATGTTGATAGTGGATGTTCCAGACACATGACGGGGCTAAAAGATCTATTGACCAATTATCGAATAATCAATGGAGGTTATGTCGTATTTGCTGGCGACAAGAAATGAGGGAAAATGGTTATCCAATGGGAGGTTTACAACGGCTTTCTTACTCTAAAGAAAGTCAATTATGTCCCTGAACTTGCTTTTAATCTGTTGAGTGTAT
Organism: Flaveria linearis; assembly: GCA_024085815.1. Classification (NCBI taxonomy): domain Eukaryota; kingdom Viridiplantae; phylum Streptophyta; class Magnoliopsida; order Asterales; family Asteraceae; genus Flaveria; species Flaveria linearis. The sequence continues at coordinate 76,908,004 of CM044010.1, forward strand.
CTCAGATTTGTGATAAAGACACTCCGATCTTGTTCAAGTTCAATGAATGTCTTTTTCTAAAATCAGAGATTGATATCCCAGAAGATATGGTATTAATGCGGGCTCCAAGAAAGAATGACACATATCTTCTTGACATGGGTTCAATGGAGTCAACGTCTACCGTCACTTGTCTTTTGTCCAAAGCTTCCACTTCTAAGTCTTTCCTATGGCATCGCAGATTGGGCCATGTTAATTTCAAAAATATAAACAAATTAGTTAAAAATAATCTTGTTAGGGGATTACCTTTAAATAACTTTTCAGTGGTTGAAAAATGCATGGCGTGTGCCAAGTGAAAACAACACAAGAAACCACATAAACCAAAAATTGAAAATAGCATATCTAATCCCCTCGAGTTGTTACATACTGATTTGTTTGACCCAATCAATGTTAAATCAATTGCTAAAAAATCTTTCTATCTTGTGGTTACAGATGATTTTTCCAAATATTCCTGGATGAGATTTCTTGCTCACAAAGGAGAGGTTGCTGAGGAGCTGCAGAAGTTGATTCTTTCTATTGAGATGATATGCAAGAGGAAGGTAATGGCGATTAGAAGTGACAATGGTACCGAATTTAGGAATCAAATATTTGATTCTTCCTGTGCTGGTAAAGGAATTCTGAGACAATTCAGTGCTGCAAGAACACCTCAGCAGACTGGTGTTGTAGAAAGAAAGAATCGCACCCTCATTGAAGCCGCTCGTACGATGTTGATTGAATCCTATTTACCCATCATCTTTTGGACAGAGGCCATGAATTGTGCTTCATATGTTCTAAACAGGGTGCTGATCATCAAAGACAAAATGAAGACTCCTTATGAACTGTTTCATAAGAGAAAGCCTTTGATTGACTTCTTTTGACCATTCGGTTGCTCGTGCACTGTATTGAATACCCACTCGCAAAAGATGAAATTCGGTGTCGTGTCTGATGAATGCTACTTCGTCAGTTACTCATCCTCTCAGAAAGCTTATCGGGTATACAACAAGAGAACCCATATTGTACAAGAGTCCTTTTATGTAAATTGGCATGAACATAATTCCTTTGATGTGAGATCAGAACCTGTATGGTTCTTTGACTCTAATACAGTGTTCAATTCATTTAATCTTCCAGTTTTTAACAATGATGTGTCCTTCTCCATGTCCAAGCAAACATCATTCCTCCAGATCCATTACCTATCATTCCTCAAGTCCCTTCCAATACATCAACAAATAAGGCTACATCAGTTGACTTACCATCTTCTTCACCTTCATCTACTCATCAACAACCCATCAGCCAATTGTCTTCAACTACTCTACCCATGCCCACTGATTTCAAAACTTTGAAAGATCACCCCCATGATAACATTATTGGATCTATTACTGATGGAGTTTGGACGTGGAGTCAATCTAGTTTGATTAATGTCTGTCTATTCTCTTGTTTTATATCCTAAATCGTACCAAAAAATGTTCATGCAACTTTTTAGGATCCTTTTTGGGTTGAATCGATGCAATTAGAGCTGCAACAGTTTAGGAAGCTCAAGGTGTGGACCCTGGTTGATCTTCCACCAAACAAATATCCAATTGGGACGAAATGGGTGTTCAAGAAAAAACCAGATGACCGTGGCATTATGATAAGAAATAAGTCCCGTTTGGTGGTTCAGGGGTTTGCCCAAGAAGAAGGAATAGACTACATGAAAGTTTTTGCTCCTGTAGCCCGTCTTGAAGCTATCAGAAACTTTTTGGCTCATGCCGCACACAAGCAATTCAAAGTCTATCAGATGGATGTCAAATGTGCATTTCTTTATGGAGACATTGACGAAAAGTTATACGTGTGTCAACCACCAGGTTTTGAGGATCCCGACTTTTCTGACAAAGTCTACAAGCTTGATAAGTCCCTTTATGGTCTTCATCAGGCACCTCGAATCTGGTACGAGACTTTAACACAGTATATCTTAAGCAATGGTTTTTCTCGTGGCACTATCGATATGACATCATTCAAGAAGGAAGTAGATGGTGAGATGCTGATTGTACAACTCTATGTCGATGATATTATTTTTAGCTCCACTAATCCGAAGATATGTCGGGGGTTTGAGGAAGTCATGCCCAGTCACTTTGAAATGAGCATGATGGGGGAGATGTGCTTTTTCCTTGGGTTTGCAGCCAGAGGGAATTCTCGTTCATCAGGAGAAGTATGTTAGAGATTCTAAAGAAATTCCAGAGGGAATTCTCGTTCATCAGGAGAAGTATGTTAGAGATTCTAAGAAATTCAAGATGGATGATGCTTCTCCTGAACTCACTCATTTCACTGCTCAAACTTGCTTCACTCCTGACGAGAATGGGAAATCTGTTGATCCTCATCTCTACAGATCAATGATCGGTTCCCTTATATATCTTACAGCAAGTAGTCCTGATATAACCTTTGTTGTAGGATATTGTGCTTGATACCAATCTGCCCCAAAGAGTCTCACGAAAAGGCTGTAAAACGAATCTTTCGTTATATTAAAGGCTCTTCTCGTTTAGGGCTTTAGTATCCTTATGGTGGGAATTTTGACTTACATGCTTATTCTGATAGTGATTCTAATGTTTGCAGGTTGAACAGAAGGTCGGTTACAGGAGGATGTCAATACTTAGGAAATTGTCTGGTATCATGGTAGAGCAAGAAACAAACCACTGTTTCTCTTTCTACAAGGGAAGCATAATACATTGTTGCTTCAAGCTGTTGCTCTCAAGTGCTCTGGATACAACATCAGATGATTGACTACGGGATCAACGTTCTCCATACACCGTTGTTCTGTGACAACAAAGCAGCTATTGGCATTGCCAAGAATCCTATTCATCATTCCCGCATAAAGCACATTGAGACACAAATTCATGCAATTCGTGATGCTCAGGAAAAGGGTTTTATTGATATTATTCCCATTGACACTAAAAATAAAAAAGCAGATCTTTTCACTAAAACGTTTAATAAACCTCGTTTTTATGAATTGATCTTTATTTTAGGTCTAATATCATTTTAAACCCTTTTTCTTTAAAAATATTTAACGTGCACATTTTATTTTATTTCATTTCTTTCTTTATTTTCTTTCTTCCTTTTCGTTCTGCTCGTTCCATAGTCCTTCCTCATCATTCACATAAATATATATATATATATATATATATATTAAATAAGAAATTTCTACATCTTGCTTAATTCGTAGAAATTTTGGGGGAGAATGTATATTAAATATTCTTCTTGTTTTCTTTTATAGAATAAAATGAGAAGCCTGGACGATGTAAAGGAGGTTAATAGTATTGGGATAGGCTTGATAGGTTCAGCCAGAAAGCGAAGTAAACAGTAATCTTGAAACTTAATTAATAAGAATAAGAAACTTGATGACTTGGATAATCCCCTTGACATTTTTGACATTCACAAAGATTTAAGTTCTTGTTTAAAAATGATTGAGAACAACGTGATATCTCTGTTTTGAGTCATTCTTATCTAAAGTATCTTTGCGTCTAGATCTTCCACCCTATCTTAAAAGCTATATGCTTACTCATCTTTACATCTAAGAAGCTCCTTGTTACATTATTTCTGGTGCTTATCTCCTCTTCTATGTGTGAACATTGACCTGGAGTGATGATCTCCTCTGTTGTACGATAGTACTGACCTGGAGCTCTCATCAGCACAGTATGATGATCTTCTTTGTTATACGTAAGTATAGACCTGAAGCTCTCATCTGTAAGACTCAATTGATCAGCTCCTCTGTTATACGTAAGTATAGACCTGGAGCTCTCATCATTTGATGTCTATAAGGGCTTTCCTTCTTATGAAAAGGGACCTTCGTTGCTTCTAAAAGGAATAATCAAGCAGAGCGTGTCATTTGTTTAATATATCATGAGAAAAGGATAAGTTTCTTTGCCAAATGTCTGTGGGTACTGGGTCATTCAATGTTTTCTTTAAAGAACCAAAACATGATAACTATAGCTGTAGTGCACTTGTTGAAACGAATAAGGCATGGACCTAAAGGGACAAGTATATCAGCAACCCCACCAAACTTTGACTCTCCTGAAGATCTTTTCATCTTCTAGTTCATATCCTTTTTTTCTACTGTTTGATTTTGTTTAAAAATACGTGAAGTGTGGTGAGGTCTTGTGGGGAAAATTTCTTTTGATTTCTTTTGTTTTGTTTACTTTTTTTAATTCTTTTCTAAATAATTTTTCTTTATTTTGTTTTAATTTTATTTAAAAAGAAAATAAAAAATTAATTTTTTAAGTCTTCAGCGAAACTATACTTTCGCTGGTAGTTTCACAGGGTGAAATTATAGCTTCGTTGGCTCTTTCTCTTATTGCAAGGTTAGTTTCGACAAGAGCTTACACGGACGAAACTATAGTTTCGCTGCCTGTGAAACTAAGTCCTATATAACTCAACTTGCGAAATTACCTTCTCATTTTTGCACTATCGCAGCTTTAGGTTATAGAGAACCCTCCCGTGTACTAATTTTGTGAATCTAAGATTTTGTGTTTGTGATTCTCGATTGACCCTTGTTTTATCTTCGCAAGTGAGTTACGAACTAAGGACCGTAGTTTAATCTAGGTTTAATGGCTTCAATGTGAGTTTATTCGATTGAGACTCTTCGGTACCTTCGGAGTTCTTACTGCGAAAGTATCGATAGTCCAGCGAAACAGAACGAAAGTTCAATGGTTTTCAGCGAAACTGTGCAGTCATGCTGTCCGAGCGAACTTTACAATTTTGCTGATCAAATCTCAGTTTCGTTGTGCCGAATCCGTAGTTTCGGCTTGTCGAATCTACTGCTCTGTCTTGCCAAAACTACTTAATAATTGTTGCCGAAATTACATTTTCTCTTGCCGAAACTAATATTTCAACCAGCGAAACTATAATTTCGGCTAGCGAAATTAAATTGAATTTCATTCATTTTTATTATTTTAATTATTTTTCTTTAATATTAGTTTTTCACATACCGTAATAATACGTTTTATCTGTTTTTCAGATTCCATGGCTAATCTTAAATTTGACGAGAGGAATAATATTACAGCTCTGCTCGATGACACTCATCCCAAAGCAAACGGTTTTAGAGACTGCATCCGTTGGCTGCAGAGATCTCTAATAGCCTATGTGATCTCACATTCCTCTATAGTATATGATTTGCACATTAGAGATTCCTGGCGCATCGCAGAGTATGACACGAGAGCCAATCCTCAGAGGATTATGGCTAGGGTGCTGGAGAATGACCTGATCATCACTACTGAGGTTATATTGAGGGTGTTGAGACTCGATGAGGATACTGGAGAGGAGGTTATACTATCAGATCAGGAGGTGTTTGATGCTTTTAGATCTATAGGATATGAGGGACCTCCGTTTGGCACGAGAAAGGAAATCAAAAAGTCCTTTCTCTCCAAGGAGTGGAGATATATAGCCCACGTGTTTATCATGTGCTTAGATCACCGAAAAGGTTGATCAGACGGGCTAAACCTAGACTGGGCCAAAGCCATGGTGATTTGCTGCAGAGGGCAAAAGGCCAACATTGCAAGATTGATCTTTGATTGCATGGCGGAGAATGTGATGGCACTGAAGAAGGACAGGTGGTTGTTGTACCCTCAATTCCTTCAGATGATTATAGATGATCTCATTCCCAACATTCCTAGACATGGAGAGATCAAAAGATTAGTACAGATGAACACCCATATTTTTGTAGACTGCTATGCTATTAGACATGACTTCAACGGGAAGATTACTCATCTGTGGGAAAATATGTACCCTCCGGAACGTTGGAACTATATAAGGAGGGTAAATGAGCCGGGGGAGAAAAGAGCAGAAGAGACGAGGCAGAAAGAGACTGAAGTTATTAAGAAAAGGAAAAGGTATGCGAAAGAGAAAGATTATGATTTTGAGCAGGAAATTCATGAGTTCGCATCTGATGCCAGAGTTGAGAAAGAAAATAGGTCGAAGAAGAAAACAGATGAGGGAGAAACTGAGAGAAGGACTAAACACAGACATCAGTCTTTTACTGAGCCCCCGAGAAGGGAGGAAAGAGCAGGGTTTGATGAGGACGTGATAAGAAACCTCAACTCATCTCTTGCTAATGAGTTGAGCATAATCAAGACTAAACTTACCAACCAAGAACTGAGGGAAAAACAAAATGATAAGATGATTGAAGGCATGACAAAGATGATGATGTATCAACAAAGATTGATCAAAAGACTGTTGACTAAGGTGAATGAACTCAAGAAAGCTGTCGGCCTGCCCAATCAGCTAACTCAACCTGAGTTAGATGATTTAACTGACACCTCCAAGTACCCATTCTAAATATGGGTACATCTTCTCGGGTAGGAGAGGGCACGTCTGGTGCTGTAACTGAGGAGGAAAGGGGGTCTGGAGTGAGGCAGGAAGCTGAGAAAGAGAATATGGAGCATGTGTTTGAAGCCAGTTTTTGTTGATATAGGGATGAATATTGATGATCTTGGAGGAGAAGAAATGTTCCCAGAACATGCTGAAGGTGTTGAGAAGATTGTTGAGAAGGGATTGGTTGATGAGGAGGAGGATGATGAACAGCTAGTGGATTATGACTCTGAGCTCGAGTATTATGAAGTGGATGAAAGACCACTAATCTATGTAGTCAAGAAACGAGATGATGAGAATGATGTGTTTGAGATGGAGCAGAAGGAATGGTTCGTGAGAGAGAAAGAGCCTGAAGAGTTAACTCCCCTATTCCAAAACATGGAAGGGTTAAGCAAGAAAGAGGCTGATAAGAGAATCATAAGTTGGAAGTATAACCCCGGCCTCAAGATGTTTATGATAAAGAGGAGAGGGGGAGGCACTACATACATGCATAAGCGGAAGACATTCAAGACCTTGCCAAAATAGGACTTGAGAAGGTTGGCGGTGCTGCCATTACTGGATGCTGATCTGAGTGAGAGGGCTATATTATTGGAGAAAGAGATCAAGAACAGAGTAAATGATAATTTTGAGTCGTCTGGATTCATGAAGGCTGAACGGAGAAGGTCGAAAAAGGATAAAGACTGGGAGACAGGTAAGGGAAAGATAGTGCTAAGGGTGAAACCCCTAAAAACTGTGAACAGTGTTAGATTGCCGGATCCCCTCCCCCAAAGACTACAAAGTTTTGAAAAATGGTTCTATGATAACAACACAGGGGAGGCTGTGATCAGGGTGAAGAATAGGATTGAGTACAGATTGTTTGATCCTATAGAGTTATTCACCTTTTGTGATGATGACCTGCTGGTACTTTGTGAGAATCACATAAAAGCAGGAGCAGGGGAGGAGACCAGAAAAGAATCCAGTTGGTTTATGAACATGGCAAACAAGGTGCGGGGTGTGAGAGCTGAGCTAAAGGAGTTGGCAGAGAATGTGAGAGAACAAGATGATCTGAACATGGATGTCCGGGACTTAAAAAAACAACTTGAGCAAACTAGTGCTCGTCCCGAGGGAGGTAATGCTACAGGAGCTGATAAAGATATATTAGAGACAGCGGGGGAGACTGAAGCTGACCAAGGAGAATCTGTGACTAAAGCCCCTGAGGAAGATGTTGCAGGAACTGTAAAAGAATAATCAGAGGCAGCGGTAGAGACTAGAGCCGATCAGACAAATCAAGACCAATGAAGACGGTGAGATCCAACCTAGGGGGAGTATTGAAGATCATGTATAGGTTGGACTCACCTTAGGTTAGATTATATTTATATTCCTTGTAATAGGTTTAATGTTAGTTTACTTTTCAATGTTGTTTATTTGTTTAGTTTTGCTGCCCAGCAAAACTATGAGCGAAACTACAGTTTCGCTCATAGTCAGCTGTTTAGTTTCACCTGGCGAAACTGTCGTCTCCGCCGGGCGAAACTATCGTTTCGGCAGCATAGTTTCATTGACAGCGAAATTGTCAGCGAAATTGTCAGCGAAACTATGACTACTATATATACTTTTGATCTTGCTTATTGTTGGGCACCCTTGCAAAACCCTAATCGAATATTATTGTTGCAAGAGACTATTTTAAGCTGTTCCTTTGATGAAATAAATTTGATCTTGTTTCTTTTGATTGTATTGAATCCTTATTGTTCATATTTGAATACATTATGGTTGTTATCATTCTTCTTCATCTTTGTTGTTTGTCTAGTGTTTATGATATTGAACGATTAAACACATCAATTGTACTGAAATTCGATCAAATGGACCAACATGTTCCGTATAACATAGCTAGAGGTACTACCACTCTATATAGTTTTCCCTTTAGTTTTGCTGGAAACCTCTTATCACATAAATCCATGATGCCCCTCTCCACTTGCACCATCCTACTTGAACACGGTGAAATACATCGCTGTGTATCTCTCCATCCTCCTGTAAGTACGAGCCCAGGTATTTGAATTTAGACGTCTTTTGGACCGCCATACCCTGGATACTGATTTGGGTTTCCTCTTCAGCCTCACCACTAAAGTTACAATGTATGTATTCTGTCTTAGAACGACTTATTCTAAAGCCTTTGCGCTCTAGTGTTGCTCTCCACTGTTCTAGCCTCTCGTTAAGCACCATTTTAGATTCTGATATTAAGACAATATCATCCGCAAAGAGCATGCACTACCGGACTGGCTCTTGTATAGACTTGGTCATCTTATCCAACACTACTATAAAGATAAATAGGCTCAATGCCGATCCTTGGTGGAGTCCCACTTCCACCGGGAAGAAGTCTGTGTCTCCAACTGGTGCTCGCACACACGTTTTGCCCCGTCATACATATGCTTAATTATTTTGATATACCTCTTTAGTACCCTTCTAAGTTGTAGACTTTCACAAATGAGTTGATACGGAACACTGTCATAGGCTTTTTCTAGGTCAATGAATACCATATGGAGGTCCCTTTTCTTTTCTCTATATTTCTCCATTATCCTCCTTATGACGTGTATGGCTTCTGTTATAGAGCGTCCTGGCATAAATCCAAATTGGTTTATCGCTATCTGAGTTTCGCGTCTAATTCTCGTGTCTATAACTCTTTCCCATAGTTTCATCGTGTGACTCAATAGCTTTATTCCCCTATAGTTTGCGCAACATTGGACATCTCCTTTTTTCTTATATATGGGGACTATGACACTGCTTCTTCAATGCTCTAGCATCTTCCCGGTCTTGAAGATAGTGTTAAATAAGTCTGTTAGCCATTGCAGGCCCTCATCTCCTAGGCACTTCCACACTTCAATCGGTATGTTGTCTGGCCCCACCGCCTTAGCCCTTCCCATTTTTTTCAGAGCTCTCGTAACTTCGTCGACTGTGATGCTTCTACAATAACATTTGTTTTGTTGTGTTGTTTGAGTTGTCTTATCAATTTCAGTTTGTTGATTAGGGTTCCTTATGTTGAAAAGGTTATCAAAGTAAGTTTTCCATCTCACCTTGATGTTTTTATACTTCACCAAGATCTTTTCATCCGCAACCTTTATGAACTTCACAATTCTCAAGTTCTGTCTTCTACTTTATCTTGCCTTTGCAATCTTAAACATGTCATGCTCTCCTTCTTTCGTCTCTAATCGCTTATACATCCTCTCATACGCCGTGTTCTTTGCCTCAGACACAGACCTTTTCGCCTCTCGTTTAGCCTCTTTGTATTTATCTTTTAGCTTTGCACGTTCTTCCTCGTTATTATAGCGTAAAAGTTCTCTAAAACTTTGTTATTTAATTCTTATCTTCTCCTGTATATTTTCGTTCCATCACCAGGATTCCTTATGGCCTACTGTCCTATTTGTTGTAAAAGCTCTCTCGTTTAGCCTCGTTGTTTGTTTACCTTTAAAAATACAAAATGTTGTAATTTGTATTACTCTTTTTATTTTCTTTCTTAACCGGTTTATTTTATTTAATTTACTTTTCTTTATTTTTAACCACTTTTAGTTTAAATAAATTATCTTAACAATTATTTATTAAATACTTATATTTTTTATAAAATTTAATTTTATTTATATATTTTTAATTTATTATAGATTTAGTTTCATCTGTTCGCTTTACTCATTACTTTTCTAATAAATCCAACAAAAATTAGACAACTTGGTTTTTAACTTTTTTGATACTAGATTTTTTAATCATTTTGAATGGTTGGTTTACAGTTTATATCTGAAATCGGTTAGGGACAGTATGATTTTGGTTTATGATTTGAACTTTTAATTTTTCGTGTTTAATCAAATGGTTTATTTTCTAAACCTAGATATAGTGTGAGAGTTTGTAACTTTAATTTTAAATATAATGCACTCAAAGGTTTCTAAAAAAAGTTTTAAATAAACAGGTCATCCAAGTGTTTTTTTTTCAATTAAACATACTAATATTTAGGTTTTTATTTAAACTGTTAATAATAGATTTTCATTATTGTAAATCGAAACCAAACTATGGAAAATTAAAATGGAACTAAACCAAACAATAACTAAGGGTTTTGCTTCGGTTTGGGATTACGATTTGAGGTTATTGAACCTTTATAGTAAAACAATTAAAAACTTCATGTATTAAACAAAGCCCGGTTATACGTATACATTAGCTTAGAATAATTAAAACCACATTAAATATAAAAAGTCACATCTTAAAATCATATGGTCTTCAATAGGTTTCTAATATAAAGCGTAAGCCAAACTATTTGATATACTTGAAGATTCTTATACCAAAAGCGACGGTGAAACAAAACCGATTACTAGTTTAGATTTTATAACATGAAAAAAATATTTTTTGAGCGCTCTAAGTTTTATTCGTTCAATTAGAAAACTAAATAATTTAATCTAGAAAAAAAATAATTATAATAAATTAAAAACCTATGAATAAAATTATATTTTATAAAAAGAAGATTAAATATAATTAACTAATATTATATAAGATAAGTTTATGAAACGAAACTAATTAAAAAAGAGAAAGAAAGAAAGAAAGAAAAGTAAAGTAAAGTAGATAAAATAAAAATAAAATGATAGAAAAAAGAATAAAAGATCGGTGAAACTTACACATCTCGTCATTTAATGAGTAAGGGCAAAATAGTCCTTTATTTAAAACTAACTTAAACAATTAACTTTTATTAGTAGAAAGGATAAAAAAAACATGATAAGTTTTCAAATAAAAGACATCAAGTGTAGTTATCAAAGTTTTAAGAATAAAAACCATAGTTTAGATATATTTAAAAGACAAAATTTTCAATTTACTCTATAACTAGCGGAAATGTCCGCGCGTTGGGCGATTTTTTTGGGGAATTTGATTTTAGTCAGTATCAGCTGGTGCGTTATGACATAAATTAAAAAATCAAAATATAATTATTTAAAAAATTGAATAAAAGAAAACAATTACGTATATTACAAAAGTTTTTAAGACAACTATATTATCCCAACACGACTAGTGAAAGCATGGGTTGTATTTGTAGTTGAAAATCACTTATTAACCTAAATTTTAGGAGGGTTTGTTTTATGAATGTAAGAGTTTTACGATCATTAGAAACAGCTTTCGGTGGTGATTTGTATAGACCGAAGAAGGTTAATGGAGAAATTATCTGCACAAATTATCATCTTGATTGTAATTGAGTTGTTAACAATCGGCAAGGGAAAGGGAAAGAGGGATTAGTGCTCAATCGCGATAAATGAACGACAGTGAAAGTAATGGTGGTTTTTGTTTGGGTACGTGTATATGATTTAGCATTTTTATTATAGCATCATATGTTATACTTTATTGTACGTGCATAAATGAAATAAAATTGTTAATTTTTTTAAATTAAAGCATGATTTTTCATATGGGTGTCTTAATCCATATATAAAATTATCATTGTATCATTCTTTCACTTTTATTATAAAAGATATAGATAAATATTAAAACTATTAAACTCATAATATGTCCCTAGAAAAATAATGGTATTATAGTTATAATAAATATGAAGATATATATATATATATATATATATATATATATATATAAGTTATCTACTTAAATATTTAAATCAAATAATACTTAATTTAAATAGTATTTAGTTATAAAAATATAATTAGTAAATATAAATTTAAATGTCAATTTATAGTAACATAAATAAAATAAAATTTAATGAAGTAAATTAAATAATATCATATTATTAAATAATATATTAATAATGTGTATTAAATAGTATAATGATTAAAAGAAGTTAATTAAATGGAAGCAAAAATAGAACTATTGCATAAAGAAGTTGTACTATATGTTTAAAATGTTATATGGTATATTACATTTGAATGAATTTACCATCTTATCCGTCTAATATCTATTATACAGTAGTATAGATATAGATATAGATATAGATATAGATATGTTAAACCTAAATAGGATGAGCTCATTGGTCGAGCCTTAAGCCGTTGGTGCTAGTGTTTTCCTATGTTACACCCCTGAGGCCCTGAGTACTGAGTCAGTGAGTCCTGACACTTCTTTTGGTCTCTCATATGGGCTAGGCCCAACTCCCTTAAGTCTTAGTTTCAGCCCACTGCATCTTAAACCTATCCGTGATTCCTGTCCTTTAAGTAATTTGTTATTTTAAGATAAACAAGACTGCTTTTATAATGGTTTGACATGTAATAAATAATAAATTAGTATTTTGTGTGGTCAATAATAACAAATAAAATATTGATCTACATGATTCTAAAAGTCAAAATGTATATGTATTATGTAATTGTGCTTTAAAATAGCTTCCAAACATGTAATTACAAATAGTAAAGGTCCACATTTGGCCTGTAATCATGTTTGCTTCCGGTGGGGATACATAAAATAGGTATTTATGAGGTGGTGTAGTGGGGCGTCTACACCTCATGAAATTATTAATTCTTTATTGTATATACTATTCAATTTCAATCCCAAACGGTCTTTAAGAAAATTTGCACTGACCCTTAAAAGGATTTTGACGCGGAACCTCAAGAAATTCTAACGCCAACTCTGAAAAAAATCAATTTAAGATTTTAACATTTTACGAATATGAACCTATTATATATATATACTAATTATAAATTTTAGTCCGCATAATGAGCATACAATGTGTTTTAATGAGTTGTACACATCTTTTGTATTTTACAAAATTTTCGTTTTATGTTTCGATCTGAATTTTGCGAGTCAACACGTCGCAACGTGCGTGTGTGGTTCAACGTTATTACACTTATTTTTTCTCCATTTAATGACTCTCTCGCAATGCGCTGGTCCTACATTGACTTGCTTATTGTTTTATATGTTTTACGTTTCGCGTGTGTAGTTTAATGTTTTTACGTCTACTTTTCGTTCGGTTTTATTTTTTTATTTTTTATTTATTTTTTAATGGAGGTGGTTTGCATTGTACATACTTGACATAATTTTACACCTCCAGCTTCAATGTGATGGGCTTTATAGTAGTTATAAACTAATTAACACATATTTTTAAATTTTCTTATAAACCTAACAACAAGTAGAACTTTTAAGTTCATTACTCTATTAGTTCTTATAAATCCAATAACCAAATACTTAATAATTATTATGAAAAAAAAGCCCATTGAAGCAATGACCCAACCATTAACAATTTTAATGAAAAAATTAGTTACAGTTTACAACATTCAATGTGACATTTGACCCGTTTTGAATTGTGAAACCGAACCCGATTGGGCGATTATCAATGAAACAATCCCGTTTTCGTTTTTATTGTTGGTTTAATGACTTGTATGAAACCCTTATGACGTTTATCAAATTCCTCAAATTATTTAATAAGTTTCACAAACTTAATTAAATGTAGTAAATATATATATATATATATATATATATGGGAACTCACCACAATTAAAAACAAACAAACAAACATACCCAGTGTATCCCGCTGAAAAGCAGAGTCTGGGAGGGGTATGTGGTGGCAAGTCTTTCCTCTATCCTGAGAGATAGAGAGACCGCTTCCGAAAAGACCCCCGACTCGTTAACAAAGACAGTACCCATAACAATCATAAATACATATCATACAACACATAGGTAAATAACACATACAGAATTAGATATGGCGCACATCATACAACACATAGGAACTCACCACAATTGAATCCACCAAATAAAGTCTCCTCCATAATGGTTTCTCATTATTTCATTGAGTGGAGTAGGTTAATGATTATCATAGTTGGTGGACATGATAGTTGAGTGGAGTAGGTTAATCATCATATTTGTGTAGTGCACATTTGATATGAAGAACTATAAATATGTATGTCTTTGGTTGATAATGATCACCCCATCACAAAAACATCATATCTCAAAACAAATAGAGATTAGAGAGTTGTGAGATACAAAGATTGTTTCATTCAATCAATTGCATTGCCGTTTTATTCAAGACGCAAGATATTGAGGATCGTCTGAAGTTTTTTTTAGTGGTATCTTTTCTCGTTCTCTTATTATTCCATATACTTGATGCACTATTAATTATTTATTATTTTAAAATAACTATTACTTAATTAATAATCTAAATGTTTATTTCTATATTAATAATCAAACAAATAAAACAAGTATTCTATTTAATAGTTTTAATACTATTAATTTCTGAAAATATGAATTACTTGTTAAACCTAATCTTTATAAACAAAGTTATTCAAATTTAGCAAACATCTTCTTCAAACTGTTAAACAAAACCCAAATCCAACTCGAACCTCTAAACCTAATTCTGATTTATAAATTCATTATGATTTTAACTCTCGAAGCACCATTTCCTTAGGTTTACCTTGAGGGTTTCTTAGGTGTCTAAACCGTTTAAATCAACCTCGATTCATCAATCCAGGTGAGTATTCATAGTCCCTTTTTTTATTTGGGAAGTCATGTGATACAATATTCAATCATGATATTTTATTGTTATTTCATCCTAAATTCAATTCAAGACAAGTTATGTTATTACTTGCAACTATGTGGAACATACTACGATAAACTGAACGGCAGTAGGAACCCTAATACAATCAATCAATCAATTTTGGTATCAATGGTAGATCTACTTGTTTGGATAACCCACCCCATATAAATAGTCGAGTGGTGATTATGCCGGAGGCAGATAGTCAATCTATGGTGTATATGTGCAAGTCTATTATATGCAAAGTGTCAAGTCAAGGGGTTTATATGTGTCGGTTTATCTATATGCTCCGCTATTGCATTATAAGTCTTAGTATTACCTTGTGAATTGGATTATTTCTCGATTAAACAATCAATCTTTATGTATATCAAACTGTGATTACTCACCAGCTAACTCGTTAGCTGACTTTATTTTCTCACATGATTTCAGGACACGCTGCATAGTTGGATTATCTGCAAGCTTACAATTAGGACTTTTGGACTTAGTTAAAAATGAATATCTTTTGTGACTTCAACTGTTGTATTTGCATATGTTAAACTCATGCTATCTTGTAATCTGATTTTAATATTATCTCCACTATTAAACGACCATGTGTTATGAACAATTAATCATCCCCTCGTCCGCTCCGATGATTCCGCCGTCGGTCGGGGTGTGACATTCAAGAGACAATTTGTTCAATCACATATCTGATTTTAAATAGTTTGATCACCACTACCGCGTCAAGCCCCAACTGCCTAGTTTTTGCAAGACTTCTTGTTACCGGAGCCACTTAGTGCCAGCCCAAACTAAAAGTAGTATTTAACGATATAAAATCTACCACAAAAGATTTCTGATGCTCATGAAAAATATTTGCTGCCATCGTTTACACAGGGTTTGGGATGGGGTAGATTGTTTCACGATTGATATATGCGATCTTACATTCCACTTTATAAAGGAGATTGTTTCCTATAGTTTAAACTTATGACCTCAAGATTATAAAATAACAACATTATCAGTTGCTACAACACCCGCCTTCCAAAACCCATATTTGACATCTAGTAAATAAATTACCTAATTTTGATAGCCTTAATTTCATTGTAGTTTTAATTAGAACTAGTATTAAGCCCCCGCGTTGCAGCGGGGGGCGTAAAACAATGTCAAGTGGCATCAATGGCACACAATCACAAGTGACCACTAACACCGGAAAAACTCGTATTTAAAAGGAACAAAAAACTTAGAGAATAAAATCGAACGAAAAGTAAGCGTAAAAACGCTGAACATGTAAACAAAATGTAAAACAATAAATAAGTCAATCAAGAACAAACGTGTTGCAACAGAGTCGTTAAAGTTGAAGAAAATAAGGGTAAAATTGTTGAATCAAACACATGTGTTGGGAGATGAAGAAAATATATATTAAGTGTAAATTGTAAAAGATATAAAGTAATAGGTTAAAAAAAGTTAAAGTTTAAGAAAAAGACAAAGGTAAGTGCAAACCACTAAACACATAATACAACTCACTAAACGTACCAAAATTGATATATTAATATTATATAAATTAATCATTTTTGTAAAGGAATTAATATTTATGTTAATAGAGAAGGGAAATGAATAGTAACTACAGTGAAGTATAAGTGCTTATGCAGTGACCTTCTTCTTCCTCCTGCACACCCCCTTCTTCGATCGGTCCTTCGATCGGCACCCTCCTTCGATCAGCCCCCTCCTTCGACCTCCTGCACACCGCCGCCCTCATCTATCGCCCTCCCCCCATCACCTCCAACCCCATCGGGCACACTGCTCCCGCACCCGCCACCCCTGCCTGCCACCTCCGCTCCCGCTGCCCGCTACCCCTTACGAACCCTAAAACCCAAATTGGGGTCCGCACCGCCCTCCTACGCTCCGATTGTGTGATGGCATCCCTCCGCACCGACCTCAAAGTCTCCGAACTCGCATCCCTCTTCCAAATCGACCCCATCAATCGAACTCGCGCTCCGATTGTGTGATGGCATGGTCGAGGGTGGTGTGGGGACGCTGGTGTGGTGCGTGGCAGCGGTGTGGTGGTGGACGTGTTGGTGTTGGTGTTCGTATGGCGGTGGCTGTGTGGCGGTGGCGGTTTGGCGGTGGCGGTGTGGCTTGCAGCCACCGCTCGAATCTCTGCTTGCTTTCCTCTCCGATTTGCAGGTTCGTGGTGTTCCCTCTTTTGCTCTGTCTTTGTTGTTGGGTTGTTAGGGTGTGATACTGCTGCTTTGTTGTATTCATCTGGTACTACTGGTGTTAGTAAAGGTGTGGTTTTGGGTCATATGAATTTTATTGCTGTTTCACAGATGTTGACTTCTGATCAGAGGTTAATGGGGGAGAAAGATTATGTGTTCTTGTGCTTGTTGCCAATGTTTCATATATTTGGATTTGGGGTTGTGTTGTATTCTCAGTTGCAAGAAGGGAATACTGTTGTTTCAATGGGGAAATTTGATTTTGGGGGGATGTTGAAGAACATTGAGAGGTATAGAGTGACACATTTGTGGGTTGTTCCACCTGTTTTTCTTGCTTTGACTAAACAGGATGTGGTGAGCAAGTTTGATCTTTCGTCGTTGAAGCAAATCGGGTCGGGTGCTGCACCGTTGGGGCAAGAGTTGATGGAGGAGTGTGCTAAAATTATGCCTCATGTTGTTGTTCTTCAGGTGAAGTTCTTGATCTCAATTACAGTTGTGTTGGTTGTAAAAGTTGAACTTTTAGCTGTTTATTGCCATATTGGTGTATTTGTGTATGATGTAGATTGTGGATCTAGATGGAGTTGATTGTTTACTGCAAATGCATATATGCACATGGGTTACTTGCTTATTTTGTGATGTTACATAATAATGAAAATATGGTGAAAAAAGAAAAGAAATCTTGACTAACACTTTCAACTAAACATGCTAAACCATCTCCAACATGCTAGAAACTTGTGATTATGTGATTTTATTTTCTTTTGGAATCTTGAAAATATGTGACTGAAACAAGAAAGCATATACCATATCAGTCTTCTTGATCTTATTATTGTGGACATGATTGTTTACTTTCATATGTTTTCCACCCTTTTTGTTGATCCTGCAAATTATATTTTTTTATGAAATTTTAATTGCAACCTTATGTACAATAGGGATACGGTATGACTGAAACGACTGGGGTCATTTCAGTTGAAAGTCCAATTATGGGTCCGCGATACTCTGGTTCAGCTGGAAGGCTTATCCCTGGAGTCGAGGCCCAAATAGTTAGATGGTTTATATGTTGGTTATGATTGTGTCACTCTATGATGAAGGGCATGGCTTAAGAGGTTGATGAATTTGGATGGTGTTGACCCTAAATGGCAGGCTGTTTTGTTGCCTAAGATTGTGATCAGGAGCACTACGCGCATTACCACATACTTCTTAGGCTGTGATGATATAAATTTATGTTCGGTGTTTGGCGCGGCAACATGTTTTGCAGCCACATTGAATCATGATATCTGAGCCTAAAATTGGAATGGCATACCTCAAAGCATTGAAAGAAAAGCTTGAACAAGAGGTATATTCATTGTTATTATAACTTCATACGACATTTTTCATTTCCTGATATAGTTCTGATATGATTTCCTGTGGGTATCTTTTTAGCTTACCTCAACTAGGTTGAAATAAGGGGTTCAATGAATTAAGTAACTTCATGACCCAACAGACAAGCTTCAAGATGAGTTAAGTAGTACAAGATACAAAATCTATTATCTGGATATAAAATTAAATCATATATCCAGCTTTTGGTAGTGATATTGGTTCAGTGTTTACTTTATAATCTTATAATACAATTTCTCATTAAAACTTATTTCCACAGGCTTCTGAGAATCTTGGAATGTCTATGATTTACTCCCTGGTTACCTCATCTAAGGAGTGGGTTGCTGAAAGATTTGCTCAGGACACTGGCAGTTACAATATTCAAGAGGAAACAGCAGATAAAGATGAAGTATGATTCTTGCATTAATTAAATATCAGTTTTGAATTATATTTTTATATGATTGTTAAATTTGGTTGGATGTATTGAACTTGGTGTTAGATAATTGTGTCACGACTTTAGTGGAAATGATGATCCTGCTCCCCTGTTTGCCAGAGCTAAAATCGGCTCAGGGGTTGAGAATGCCAAGTAAGTTTCATAAGTAGCATATTCTATTATTTGACATCATCTGATTCCTTGCCAGAATCAGCAATTGCAACAACCAAACTAGAGTTGTACCGGTGATTATCGGTTTTAAAATATTCGCGCAGCGCGCGAAGCAGACTTCAACTAGTTAATAATTAATAAACTATATATGAAAAGTGAGGGGGGTCTTTTTGTAATTTCTTAAAGATTGGTGGTAAGTTTAAAAAACTCTAAAAGGTTCTTGAAAGTAAGGGGGTCTTTTTGTAATTTCTTAAAGCTTGGTGGTAATTTTCAAAACCCCTAAAAGTTCCTTGTGTACACCGACCAAGGAGATTTAAATATATATAATTTCTAGAAATATCTTGATTAGTTGTACATGTATTCTCTCTTAACATGCTTCTGACTTGGAGAAAGTTGAGAACTAGATAAGTGCGGAAAGAATTCTAGTGGTCAACCTGGCTTGGAGTAAGTAATTATTTCATCTTCTTAAAGCTAAACTTTGTAAACTCTCTATTTATTATTTGTAAGTGGAAATAAAGAAATTATAACACATCTTGAACTTCAAATATTCATTATTTGTAAGTGGAAATAAAGGACCAACAAAGAAGAGCACATCTTGAACTTCATAAAGGCATCAAACATGATTCCAGTCCCAGTAAATTCGATTTTTAAACGGTGTTCTATTAAGATGATTGCTTTAGATTCTCATTATCCTATTGTTGTTAGAGGTTAGAAAATATAATGTTTCTTATTCTAAATAACGCCTCACACCCATCTACTTCCGCTATTATTCTTAAACTACACCAATAGACGACACTTGAATGAACTAGGATAGAATGTCACCGCCACCCATAAACTCAAACTCACAACCTTTGGTTGGAATGGGAACACAATTTACAACTACACCCAACCTTTCACCATATATATATACACTAGGTTAGTCCTCGTGCATTACACGGATTGAATAAATAAAATATTAAATAATTAGTAATTAAAAATTTATCCATTACAAAATTATGCTTGAAGATTAAATATGATTATAATTATGTAATATAGCTACTTTAAATAAATAAAAAATAATGTATTTTTCTTAAACTTTTATTTTATAAAAAATTATGATTTTTATTATTTTGTTTTAAAAAAAATGATAAAAATTTTTTTATTGTATTTTGTATTTTATAAATTTTTTAAAAAGTGTGTTTTTAATAAAAAAAGATTTTTAATTTATTAAATTATATATTTTTTAATTTGAAAATGATATGAGTAATATTATCAGTATTCAATATTATTATTAATAATATAGAGAAACGAGAAAGCAAGTATAATGAAGCTTACAATTGTTTCAAGCTTACTTTAGTTTTTATAGATAGATGGATATGGTAAAAACCCATTAATTAAATATATCATAGTTAGGAGTAAACACGAAGAGTTACAGTATAATATTTTAATATAAAATATAAGTAACATTATATATACATAATAGTTCAATAAATAAAACAATTATACTATTTTTAACTCTCTTATCTAAATAGTTTTATTAAAAATACATTTTAAGATTTATTTAAAAATATATTTTTAATAAAAATCTTTTTTTAAACTCTGGTTTATAATTATTCTAGTTGTTTTAATAAGACTGTTTTTAAAAAATTCACTTGTTTATAATTTTAAAAAAAAACAAAATGATTTAATATATTATATTTAAAAAAGGTTTTGTGTTTTAGAAAATTTCATATTATATAAATTTTTAGTTTTTTATTATTTAAATTTAATTAAAAGATGTGATTTCTAATTTTCTTAATAACATCTATTTTTTAAAAAAAAGTTTGATTTTAAAAAAATTTAGATAAGAGAGAGAAATATAATAATTAATAAAATTTATTTTATTAAGAGAAAGAAAGTTGTATGAGTATTTAAATTACTACAATACTTTTTTGGAGTGAAAATAATATATAGATGACAAGTGGCAAATACATAAGTTAAGAGAATGATAATGACAAAAGAACATTGTTTTATTATAACAATATATATAACTAGCCATAGTAACCCGTGTGTTACACGGGTTGAATAAATAAAAATTAATATAACAAAATTTATTAATTATAAAATAATATTTTAAGATATAATATCACTGAAATTATGTATTAGAAATTACTGTAAGTTATAAAATAGTGATATCAACTTTTTAAAACTTTAGTTTTTTTCAAAAAAAATAAATAAACGTTTTGTTCTAAAACAAACCGTATAAAAATGTTATTTTTAAAAATTTTCTTATTATAACTCTTAAATTTAATTATTTTGGTTTTTAAAAAATAACCTTTTAAAAATACCAATTTTAAATATTTTGTATTTTTAAAAAAGTCTTATGCTTTAAATAAATTTATTATTTTATAAAAAATTATTTATTTAGAAATAACATTAATAAATAGATCTCTTTATTAATTTATTAAATCTAAAAAAGTGTTAAATAGTATTATTAGTAATTAAGGTAATTATTTAATAGGAGAGAGAGGCGGGAAAATTTTGGTGAGAATGATTGTGGTGTTGACACGTGTCATCCCATATAGCTTTTTATTAGAATAATAAGATAATAAGATTTCCTTCTGGTTTGTGTACAATTGTACAAATAAAGATTTAGAATTTCTTTTATATTTTTGTATTCTCTATTAGGTGACGGTGTTTCTTATAAAGCTTTCTAGTATACCCATCACATGGGTGTCCCAAGGTTGTGTAATGAGAAGGGACGCACCATATGAGAGATTTGTCGGCTTCTATTTTGTCTTTGACAAAAAAATAGTTTAGTTATTAACCTTTATTTATTTTTAGGAGGAGGCCTCAATTTAGGGATTTGTTTTAGACTTTTAGGCCACAAAGGGTTGAGTATCTCAAGAAACAAATAAGAAGTAAGCAACTTGATCCAATGAATTCCCTCTCCAAACAAGTACGATTGTACCAATTCTTATTTACTATTTGCAAAATAACAACGTTAGGCTCACCATAGGAATATGGTTTTCTTGTGACAACTCTCGAAGTGTGTGTTCATCTATTGTGTGTGTTCATCTATTGTGGTGAGAATGAATCTGTAGTTCCATACCTTATGCACGATCTGCCTTACGCCGTTAGATGTCAATTTTACATAGGCTCACCATAGGAATATGGTTTTCTTGTGACAACTCTCGAAGTGTGTGTTCATCTATTGTGTGTGTTCATCTATTGTGGTGAGAATGAATCTGTAGTTCCATACCTTATGCACGATCTGCCTTACGCCGTTAGATGTCAATTTTACATGTAACTTACACACCTTGCTTTTCCATTATTCCTATTTGCTATTATCATTCACACAGATTGTCGCATTGGCTGATCACCGTGAACGATGAAGTCATCGGGGATGTATGCTATATAGATGGACCAATCAAACATTCAAGTCGTGTATTATTTACCATGTGTTTTTTTTTCTCACAGTGATGAACTTATTTCGTTTTAGTTTTTGGGTTGGTTTCCTTAAATGGGTAGACACCATGTGGACACTCAAAGGCAAACACGGAAATCACTATGGTCTGAATACTGTAGACATAACTTACAAATGTTATTATGTATAATTGAGGTCCACTTAAAATTACATAACTTAGGAAATTTTGTTATTGCTCTCCATTAACCTGTTTTGTATTAAAAAAACAATGTTTCTCGGTTGGAGGTTAGGTTTATAGGTAAAGATGTTGAATTTGTATTTTGTTTATTTTGTGTCTACTTTTTTGTATTTTGCCATTCTGTTGACTTTTATGTAATACGAGCGGACTAGACCTGCGCTTCGTCTCGGTACGGTTTTAATGTATATGAAAATGTCATAATGATAGTTTTTGGGGTTATAAAAGTTAAAATATTTAATCTGATAATTTATACGTTAGTACTAACCACCCAAAAAAAGATTACTTATGAAACACTGATAAAAAGTGTAATAGAAAAAACTATAAAAGATAAATAACTCAAAACAGATAAAAAATTACGAATACCTAAATTGCGACTTTATTATAATTAATGAGCTTTACTATAAATTGATTAAAAGAAATTTTGACAAAACTCGGATACTTATATATAAAACTTAAAAAAACTTTAGGTGATTACATGTAAATTTGACATAACTCGAATGCTTAAGTATAAAATTAAAAAAAAGTTTCAGGTGAATAAATGTAAATTTAACCTAATTCGAAGGCTTAAGTATAAAATCTTTAAAAAGAAAGTTCAGGTTGTTAAATGTAAATTTGACATAACCCGAATGCTTAAGTATAAAAATTTTAAAAACAAAATGAGTATGTATCAATTTGAAAAAAAAACAGAGAAAGTGTTGTGTTTAATTTTAAAAAATCCTTAAAGGTTTAAATGTAAAATTATAAAAAAGCAAAATAGTTTTTTATTAGTTTGAAGAAAAAAATTATTGTGATAACATTGAGAAAGACTTTACGTTCACCACACATAATCTTTTCTATCTGTTATAGATAGTGATATGTCGGGTTTCATCGAGTCTTTTATCCGACCTGCATTAAACACAAACATATTTAGGTATTATTATTATTATTATTATTATTATTATTATTATTACTATTATTATTATTATTATTATTATTATTATATTATTATTGTTTTTGTTTTTATTATTATTATTATTATAGATTATTATTATTATTATTATTATTATTATTATTATTATTATTATTATTATTATTATTATTACTATATAAGTATTTAGTAGTGATATACTTAAATGTTTAAACAAAAAAAATACTTAAATCAAATAGTATTAAGTTATAATAATATAAATAATAAAGGCATATATTTTAATATTAATTTAAAACTTTATAAATAAGATAGTATTAAAAAATATATTAAATGATATATTAATTAGGAGAATTATTAGATATGAAAAAGTAGGAACTACTATATTAAAAATGTGTCACTCTCTTAAGTTTTGTATAAAAGTATAGATAAAATAGATATGGATTATTATTATCATCATTAGTATAAAAATATTTGATAATTAAATAGTTAAGTATTCAAATTAGATACTATGTATTTATATATTTTATTATTATTATTATTATTATTATTATTATTATTATTATTATTATATTATTATTATTATAAAAGTATTGGTACTTATATAGTTAAATATTCAAATAAGATAAACAAAAAAACAAACAAACATACCCAGTGTATCCCGCTGAAGAGCAGGGTCTGGGAGGGGTATATGGTGGCAAGTCTTTCCTCTACCTTGAAAGATAGAGAGACCGCTTCCGAAGAGACCCAGACTCGATAACAAAGGCAATAACCATAACAATCATAATACAAAGCATACAACACAAACATAGATATCACATGAAATACTCAAATAAGATAACACTTATTAATAATTTTAAATGTTAATTTAACTATTATAAATAATAAAATATATAATGTAGTGAATTAAATAATCTCATATTATTAAATAATGTATTAATAATATGAATTAATTAATTAATTTATTGATTAGAAGAAGTTTAATAAATGAGGGGTAAAATATGAATGATTTCATATAACACTTGTATATAATGCTTAAGAAGTTGTCTTATATGTCTTATGTAACATCTCGTAATTTTGAGTTAATTTAAAGTTAGTTTTGCTAATAATAAATAATAATAAAATAATAATAATAATAACAATAATAATAATAATAATAATAGCTTAATTATAAAAATATAATAATAACTAATAATAATAATAATAATAGTTCAATTATAAAAAAATAATAATAATAATAACTAATAATAATAATAATAATAATAATAATTTTATTAATAATAATTTATTAAACTTTGAAATGTTTAAAAACTTGAGTTAAATAAGTCAAGGGGCTTTTATGTCAATTTGAAAACTTAAAATGAAAATTTTAAGCATAAAATAACAAAATATTAACCGCAGGGACCAAATATGTAACTTTGATTTAAAACCCAGCCCCCACCCCGTTTTTCCGGCCATCTCTCCGGCCAACTTCGGCCGAACTCCGGCGAGGCCAAACACCCAAATTACATCATTTTTGGCCAAATCAATCACCCCCGTTGATCACGCGTAATGATTCGAACCTATGGCTCCATAAAAATTCAAAAATTGACCCCAAATACGCGGCTTAGAACCGAACCCAACCACCTCGCTAAAACCAATTCGAATTTGAGTGGAAACATCGAGTAGTGGACCTAATCAGCCAACCTGGAACGCAATCAGTTTCTAAACATAAATATCGAACCTTCAATTCCAATTGAAACAAACATAGTCAACGAATTCGATCCCCTTCTTCTTCACGACCTGCAACTTGTCCGAAAACCTCAATCTGATCCCTCTATCTTGGAATTGATAAAGGGCTTTTCATCATTGGATCCTTTAGAAGCTTTCTGTAAAGCTAATTGGATTACTATCCACATTTACACATCGATTGGACCTCGAGGCAATCGCGACCTGTTAATCACCCATTCTTGTGCTCCACAATTCAATACGGGTAATTAAAGACATTACATACTCGTTTTTACAAGGGGAACAAAAGCCCCATGAATTCGATAGGTATAACCTTGAATTAGGGTTAAATTTGGATCAAACAATTCTAGGGTTCATGGGTTTGGGGGTGGTTTGTATCAATTGTTTTTAAGATTTAAGAACCAAGTTAAACCGCGGCCACGGCCTTGGTTTACTGGTTCTGCGCTCACATTGCACACTCGAGGTCCCGGGTTCGAACCCGGGCACCCTCATATTTTTTAAATAGCTTTTTCAGTTTAAATTAATTATAGAAAATTTCTAAAAATTATAAAAATCATTTTGTAAACTTTGTTTATTTTTAAAATCATCACATAATTTTTTGCAATTTTCTTTAAATTTTAATATTTATAAAACAATATAACAAAGGTTATTTTTGGTTATTTCATCTAAATGGACTTTAAATTATGGTTTAAATTAATAAATTATTACTGATCCAGACATTATTTTTAATTATAGTTTAATCTTGTTATTTAAAATAATTATAGAAATTATTTACACTTTATATTTAAGTTTACCCATTCTTATAAATACTTCAATTACGTAAAATTATTTAAATGAAATAATATTTTTCATGGAATTAAAAATATAAGAGATTCTATTATTAAAATTTACTTATATATTAAAAACCCAAATTCTTATTGAAACCCTACTTCGCGTTTAATCGTTAAACCTTATTATTAATTTAAATCTTAATATATATATATATATAGTATCTCGTGAAGGTTTACGTTGGAACGTTGCTTATTATTCTTATTAGTCGTCATACTTATACTTAATTGCCATGTGAGTTTTCCTTGCCCCTATTTACTTTATTTCACACTATTTTGGGGTGAAACATGATACTTATACAGCATACACTTATAAACGTTTGAGACTTGTAATGCACTTGCAATTCATCTTTATATTTTGTCATGGTTATTTGTGTGATGTAAGTGATTATATGAGATACATAGTTTTTTACAATCATTAACTATTGCTAGCCTGGCGACGTCTTAGATCTTCGGGCCTGACAAACCTATTTGGTGCTAAAGTCGAGGTATTGCCGACTCCTAGGAGCCGTATGCTTGTGCACTAGGGAACCAAATACACTTAGCCAATCTTATATACTTGTAATCAAGTCGAGGTTTGGTTGTAACGATATGTGTTCTATAACCTTACCAGCTTATAACCTATGACATGAATTGCTACTTGTAATCTTTTCATATTATATATGAAAACCTTGGAAACTCACCATCTATTTTTAGTTGACCTTTTATTTTTATCATGTTTCAGGTAACCCTCAAGTTTAAAGTGGTCCTTTGAAGCTTGCAATAATCTAGGATTTGGACCTAGTTAATGGAATAAAGAATTATGCTTTGTTATGTTATGTTTGAACTTATTGCTTATTTGAGACTTATGTTTGTAATTTATTTTGAAACTATTAATTTGAATATTTACTTTTAAATATAGCGTTATGTGGCTGTGAACAATCTTATCCTCACATCTCGACGATTCCGCCGTCAAGGTTGGAGTGTGACAGATTGGTATTAGAGCCCATAACTATAGTGATTTAGGTTATTAGAAATGGTGACCTAGACTATAGCATATGCATGAACCTTATAGAATTATATTTCTATCTTGTAAGTTATATAGTTTGCATGCTACATAATGCTATGTCTCCTTCTATGTAATTTGATGCCTTAGCATAGGATTGCCTAAACATTGCTACATGTCTCCCGAAACTTATATTTGACTCTTTGACTCTCCCCAAACATGAAACCTCTTAATCTTATCCTTGACGACACGTGGAATCGTATACTTATGCTTATGACTTGGATCTTTAGACGTTATGTCTAATCTATATAAATCTCATCAAGGTTTTGATTTCATAAACCTAGGAAATATTATGTGACACATAAACACCTGTATTCTGGATTTCCTGGCAAATAGCCTTCGGGCTAGGGTAAGCGTTTTGTATAAATCCTACGGGACTAGTTACGCTTTCCTGGGGATATCAGGGATGAGTGATAAACTATGGTCAACACACACAAGTTTCTAAGGCAAATGGGTCATTTACCTTGACGTGTCAACGTTTCCAAATGGTGTTGCGTTACCGACTGGAAAACATTCCGTATAATTCATGATTCTTACTTTAACTGTCTATCCTTATTGTCCTCTTACCCGTTCCTAATCCAATTCGTATTTTCCAGCATGTCTCACCATCACGGAAACCGAGGAAGATCCGACCGTAAGCTTGCCGCCATGATTGCCCGGCAATGGTTACGGTCATCCCGACTATGGTGGCTGAACTCAGCAGCACTATGATCGCAACGTCACGAACAACAACAACGGCCAAGGGGAAAATAGTGCAAACCAAGGCCGTAACAACCAGTCTTGCACCTTCAAGCACTTTAGTTCATGCAAGCCTCCCAGTTTTAGTGCCAAGGAAGGTGCCACCAGTCTCTTAGAATGGTTTGAAGGGATGGAGAACACCTTCGTCAACTGTGAGTGCCCCGAAGCACTCAAGGTGAGGTATGCCACCAGTATGCTGCAGCAAAGGCCCTTAACATGGTGGAACAGCGAAAAGAGAAACCGAGGCCCCGACGCAATCTTGGCCTTAATTGGGAGGAGTTCAAGAACATCGCCATCGCAAAGTTCTGCCCGAGAAGTGAATTGCAAAAGTTGGAAGAAGAATTCTGGAATTTGAAGCAAGATGGTGATCATTTGGCCTACTCGACTAGGCATCATGAGTTGAGTTTACTACTACCTCATATGGTTGACATTGTCCCCCGTAACATTGAGAAGTTCATAAAGGGTGTACCACCCCAAATTCAAGATGCTGTGGTGGGTAGCCGACCCACAACCTTGGAGGAAGCCATCACTATCACCGCTCAACTCACCGAGAACCATATACGAGCGGGCACCATGTCTGTGAAGGGTGCAAAGAAGGTGGAAAAGACTGCTACTGAGGCCGTTAAGGAGACTAAAGTTGAACCGTCCCACAACAACAATAACAACAACAAGCGCAAGTTTACACCGGCAAGCAACTATGCCGTGGCTGCCCCCAAACAATCTCAGAGACAACCTGTACCTGTCGCTGCACCTGTGGCACAAGTGCCTGGGCTAGGGCCTATGCTGGTCCTCAACCTATGTGCAACACGTGTAGGTATCATCATCCGGGGAATCAACCGTGTCGTATCTGCACTTTATGCGGAAAATATGGTCATTAGGTGGCAACTTGCCACCATGCACCTAACAATGTTGCAGTGGTCACAAATCGTGTTTGCTACAACTGTGGGGAACCTGGTCACTTCCGCTCACAATGCCCTCGTCTTGTGGGTAACGTTCCACAAGCCCGAGGCCGTGCTTTCAACATCAACGTGAACCAAGCACAAGCAAACAACGATGTGGTGAATGGTAAGTTAACTTACTTTTAATTTTCGTGATCCGAATATTTTCATACATTACCTGTAACGTTAAATACCTTAAAAAAATTGAACAGGAATGTTTCTTATTATAAGACGTATGCCTATGTTCTGTTTGATTCTGGAGCCGATAAGAGTTTTGTTTCATTAGAGTTTGAACCCATACTTGCTAAGTCACCTACGAAACTAGAAAGATCACTCACCGTTGAAGTTGCCAATGGAGAGCCGATCACTGTGGATGTCGTTATCCGTGATTGCATCCTAAGTCTTAACGCGCATGATTTTCTTATCGATCTTGTACCGATGAAAATTGGTAGCTTTGACGTCATCATTGGTATGGATTGGTTAGCCAAACACCATGCCGAGATCATTTGTTTCGAGAAGTGCATTCATATACCTTTACCCTCTGGGGATACTTTGAAAGTGTTCGGTGAAAATCTTCCAAAGGACTTAAACTCATGTCTTGCACTCAAGCCCGAAAGTGCTTAAGCAAGAAGTATATGGCCTTCTTAGCTTACGTGGTCAACACAAAAGTCAAAGGAAAAGAACTTAAGGATGTCCCTATCGTACGAGACTTTCCTGAAGTATTTCCCGATGACCTTAGTGGTTTACCTCCCGTGCATGAAGTCGAGTTTAAAATTGACTTGATACCGGGAGCAAACCCAGTGGCTAAGTCACCATATTGGCTTGCACCATCGGAATTGCAAGAACTCTCTAGTCAACTTCAAGAGCTAACCAAGAAAGGTTTCATTCGTCCTAGTTCTTCACCTTGGGGTGCACTTGTTCTATTTGTGAAGAAGAAAGATGGGTCGTTTCGCATGTGCATCGATTATCGTGAGCTTAACAAGCTTACCATCAAGAACCGTTATCCTCTTCCTCGCATCGATGACTTGTTTGATCAACTTCAAGGAGCTGCTATATTCTCAAAGATTGATCTATGTTCTGGATATCATCAATTACGAGTCCATGATGATGACATCCCAAAGACCGCGTTCCATACTCGTTATGGGCACTATGAGTTTATGGTGATGCCTTTTGATTTAACTAATGCTCCTCCTGTATTCATGGATCTCATGAACCGAGTATGCAAGCCCTATCTAGATAAGTTTATGATCGTCTTCATTGATGACATACTTATCTACTCCAAAACTAACGCCGAGCATGAACTGCATTACGACAAGTTCTTGAGTTGTTGAAGAAAGAGCAATTGTACGCGAAGTTCTCGAAGTGTGAATTCTGGCTCGAGGAAATTCAATTTCTAGGACACGTGGTGAATAGCCAAGGAATTCACGTTGACCCTGCAAAGGTGGAAGCCGTGAAGAATTGGTGTGTTCCCACGACTCCGACCGAGATTCGTTCTTTCCTTGGTCTTGCTGGTTATTACCAACGATTCATCGCCAACTTTTCAAAGATCGTGAAGCCGCTCACTTCCTTAACACAAAAGAATAAACCATTCAAGTGGGGGCTCGAGCAAGAAGAAGCTTTTGAAGCGTTAAAGCACAAACTGTGCAATGCTCCTATCTTGCCCCTACCCGATGGAAACGATGATTTCACCGTATATTGTGATGCATCAAAACAAGGCCTTGGTTGTGTTCTTATGCAACGAGGAAAGCTCATAGCTATGCATCGAGATAATTGAAGGTTCACGAGGTGAATTACACAACATGATCTCAAGCTTGGTGTTGTTGCTTTTGCTTTGAAGATTTGGAGACATTACCTTTATGGTACGCAATGGTAGTCTACACCGATCACAAAAGCCTTCAACACGTTTTTAATCAAAAAGATCTCAATATGAGAAAACGTCGTTGGGTTGAGTTGATTAGTGATTATGACTGTGACATTCGTTACCACCCTGGGAAGACAAATGTCGTAGCCGATGCACTAAGTCGTAAAGTCCATAACAAGATGACCTTATTTCAAGAGATTCGCGATCGACGACAATGGTTTGATACTTTGAGAGGATTCGATACTGAAATTCGACTAGATGTCAACAAGGCTACCGTACTACTACAAAATTTGAGAATAGATAGTGACATCGAGTCTAGTATCTTGGAGGCTCAACAATGATTCAACAAGAAGGAAGGATGAAGGATGAACTGGAGCATAACATTCTAACTCAACTGGAGACGAAAACCTAGTGGGCTGATGTACTTCGCGAATCGAATTTGGGTTCCAAATCATGATAATCTTCGTACCCTTGTCATGAACGAAGCTCATCAAACTCGTTATTCTATTCATCTTGGCTCTGATAAGATGTACATGGACCTGCGTGGTCAATATTGGTGGCCTGGAATGAAGAAGGACATAGCGACTTATGTAGCTAAGTGCCTCACGTGTACGAAGGTTAAAGCCAAACATCAACGTCCAAGTGGGTTACTTGAACAACCTGAGATTCCTATGTGGAAGTGGGAACACATATCCATGGACTTCATAACTAAACTACCCCGAACCTCTCGAGGACATGATAGCATATGGGTGATTGTTGACCGATTGACCAAATCGGTACATTTTATACCCATACGTGACACTTACAAGACATCAAGGTTGGCTCGTATATACGTTGATGAAATTATAAGTCGTCATGGGGTACCTCTACACATCATATCCGACCGAGACGCTCGTTTCACTTCGCATTTTGGTCGTCTATGCAAGAACTCTTGGGAACTCAATTGGATCTAAGCACGGCTTACCATCCTCAAACTGATGGTCAAACCGAGCGAACGATCCAAACCCTGGAGGATTTGCTACGCCTGTGTGTTCTTGAATTTAGTGGTGATTGGGATACACATCTACCGTTAGCGGAATTTCCTATAACAATAGTTACCACTCGAGTATCAAGATGGCACCATTCGAAGCACTTTATGGTCGTAAATGTCGTTCACCGATCTTCTGAACCGACATTGGTGAAAACTTCATCACTGGTCCTGAACTTATACAAGAGACGACCAATAAAGTTTCTATCATCCGAAAGAACCTTGAAGTGGCGAGAAGTCGACAAAAGAGCTATGCCGATAAGCGACGTAAGCCGTTGGAATTCCAAGTTAGGGAGATGGTTCTTCTTAAGGTTTCACCGTGGAAGGGTATTGTTCGCTTTGGAAAGAAGGGTAAACTGGCTCCAAGATTTGTCGGACCTTTCAAGATTCTGAAAAGGATTGGGAAAGTGGCTTACAAACTAGAATTACCTTTCGACCTTAGTGAATTCATCCTGTGTTCCATGTCTTGAATTTGAAGAAGTGTCTGGCTGACGAAGGTCTGCATGTTCCGTTGGATGACATCCAGATCGACGAGTCATTACGCTTTGTTGAGAAACCCGTTGAAGTTATGGATCGTATTATGAAGAAGACTAGAACCACCACTACCCCAATCGTCAAGGTTCGTTGGGAGAATAAGCGTGGCGCTGAATTTACTTGGGAACGTGAGGAGCACATGAAGAAGAAATACCCGTTTTTATTTGTATAGTTTTATTCTAATTTCGGACGAATTCTTTTAAGTTGGGGAGACTGTAACATCTCGTAATTTTGAGTTAATTTAAAGTTAGTTTTGCTAATAATAATAATAATAACTATAATAATAATAGTTTAATTTAAAATAATAATAATAATAACTAATAATAATAATAATAATAATAATAATAATAATAATAATAATAATAATGTTTATTAAAATAATTTATTAAACTTTGAAATGTTAAAAACTAGTCAAGGGGCCTTTATGTCAATTTGAAAACTTAAATGAAAATTTTAAGCATAAAATAACAAAATATTAACCGCAGGGACCAAATGTGTAACTTTGATTAAAACCCAGCCCCCCCCCCGTTTTTCCGGCCATCTCTCCGGCCAACTTCGGCCGAACTCCGGCGAGGCCAAAACACCCAAATTATATGATTTTTGGCCAAATCAATCACCCCCGTTGATCACGCGCAATGATTCGAACCTATGGCTCCATAAAAATTCAAAAATTGACCCCAAATACGCGGCTTAGAACCGAACCCACCACCCCGCTAAAACCAATTCGAATTTGAGTGGAAACATCGAGTAGTGACCTAATCAGCCAACCTGGAACGCACATCAGTTTCTAAACATAAATATCGAACCTTCAATTCCAATTGAAACAAACATAATCAACGAATTCGATCCCCTTCTTCTTCACGACCTGCAACTTGTCCGAAAACCTCAATCTGATCCCTCTATCTTGCAATTGATAGAGGGCTTTTCATCATTAGATCCTTTAGAAGCTTCTATAAAGCTAATTGAATTACTATCCACATTTACACATCGATTGGACCTCGAGGCAGTCGCAACCTGTTAATCACCCATTCTTATGCTCCCAATTCAACACGGGTAATTAAAGACATTACATACTCGTTTTTACAAGGGGAACAAAAGCCCTATGAATTCGATAGGTAATACCTTGAATTAGGGTTAAATTTGGGATCAAACAATTCTAGGGTTCATGGGTTGGGGGTGGTTTGTATCAATTGTTTTTAAGATTTAAGAACCAAGTTAAACCGCGGCCACGGCCTTGGTTTACTGGTTCTGCGCTCACATTGCACACTCGAGGTCCCGGTTCGAACCCGGGCACCCTCATTATTTTTTTAATAGCTTTTTCAGCTTTAAATTAATTATAGAAAATTTCTAAAAATTATAAAAATCATTTTTGTAAACTTTGTTTATTTTTAAAATCATCACATAATTTTCTGCAATTTTTCTTTAATTTTAATATTTATAAAACAATATAACAAAGGTTATTTTTGGTTATTTCATGTAAAATGGACTTTAAATTATCGTTTAATTAATAAATTATTACTGATCCAAACGTTACTTTTAATTATAGTTTATCTTGTTATTTAAAATAATTATAGAAATGATTTACACTTTATATTTAAGTTTACCCATTCTTATAATATACTTCAATTACGTAAAATTATTTAAATGAAAATAATATTTTTCATGGAATTAAAATATAAGAGATTCTATTATTAAAATTTTACTTATATATTAAAACCCCAATTCTTATTGAAACCCTAGTTCGTGTTTAATCGCTAAACCTATTTAATCTAAATCTTAAAATATATTATATTTAAGTATCTCGTGAAGGTTTACGTTGGAACGTTGTTTATATTCTTATTAGTCGTCATACTTATACTTAATTGTCATGTGAGTTTTCCTTGCCCCTATTTACTTTATTTCACACTATTTTGGGGTGAAACATGATACTTATACAGCATACACTTATAAACGTTTGAGACTTGTACAACACTTGCAATTCATCTTTATATTTTGTCATGGTTATTTGTGTGATGTAAGTGATTATATGAGATACATAGTTTGTTACAATCATTAACTATTGCTAGCCTGACGACGTCTTAGATCTTTGGGCCTGACAAGCCTATTTGGTGCTAAAGTCGAGGTATTGCCAAATCCTATGAGCCGTATGCTTGTGCACTAGGGAACCAAATACACTTAGCCAATCTTATATACTTGTAATCAAGTCGAGGTTTGGTTGTAACGATATGTGTTCTATAACATTACCAGCTTATAACCTATGACATAAATTGCTACTTGTAATCTTTTCATATTATGTATGAAAACCTTGAAAACTCACCAACTATTTTTAGTTGAACTTTTTTTTTATCATGTTTCAGGTAACCCTCAAGTTTAAAGTGGTCTTTTGAAGCTTGCAATAATCTAGGATTTGGACCTAGTTAATGGAATAAGAATTATGCTTTGTTATGTTATGTTTGAACTTATTGCTTATTTGAGACTTATGTTTGTAATTTCTTTTGAAACTATTAATTTGAATATCTACATTTAAATATAGCGTTATGTGTCTGTGAACAATCTTAATCCTCACATCTCGACGATTCCGCCGTCAAGGTTGGGGTGTGACATCTTAATTTTTGTGAAATTACATTTGTGTCCCAAGTTTATACAGTATGTAGTAGTATAGATTAATTCCGTTTTTTATTTTTTCTCTTTGCTGAGGTTATTCTACAAAATGTATTGTGCTACAAAGTGTGAGAAGACACAATAATTGTAAAAAAGTCATAAAAAGGTATATCTCACAATCTAAATCGAATTTCAAAAAAGTAGTTCGGAGTCTTTGTTCCTCTCGTCACCGCTTTCAGAAAAAATATATATTAAAACTTTTATTGTGTCTTTATAAAACACAATAACGTCATTGCGTATTTCATAATGACACAATGACGTCATTGTGTCTTTCATAGTGACACAATGACGTAATTGTGTCTTTCATAAATGACACAATAAAAAGGTTAATTTTTTTATTTTTTGTTTATTTTTTTCTTAGTGAGGACGGTTAAGGGAACAAAAGTTTAGAATTACTTTTTTGAAATTCGATTTAGATTGTGAGATATAATTTTTTATGACTTTTTTTTACTTATTGTGTATTCTCACACTTTTTAGCAAAAATACACTTTGTATTTGAACTTATTTTTTCTCTTTTTATTAAATAATATTGTTATTGAGACCACCTAAATTTAAAATACCGAAATTCATTAATATCATTAGTGAATATAAAGTTTTGAATTTCATTTTATAAAGTGAGTTGATGACACCTGTACTCTTGTAAGAAAAGTAGGTGGCCAATAATCTTATTATAGACGGACCCATCTTGTTGACTATCTCTATGATGGACCCCCTCATGTTGGAGTAAACTTTTTCTTGTAATTGTACCCATCGTGGGCCGTGGCTAAAAGAGTGACCAACTTTTACTAATGACTAATTTCCTACAACTCGTATATATCTATTAGGGCACATGGTATCGTGCCCAGGATGTGCTTTGAAACCAGCCTGACGGACCTCTGGGGAAAAATAAGTCCCGACACGGTGAATTTTCATTGGGCTTACCGTCTTTTTCTTTTTTTTTTTCTTTTTGAAAAGGTCAAATTGGGGAACCTGAAAAAACTTGGACGACTAGATGCAAACAGGAAATTTGAGGAAAATTATAAAAATATCTAATGTGACAACCTAGTACGACTACCACCCCTCTTATATTTCATCTAATCTATATTACTATACCTAGAAAATCAAGGTAGGTGGTCAATTGGAAGCCACAAACTTTTGATCTATATTAATATTAGACTAAAGACCCGTGTAACGGGTTCAATCATTAAAAATTATTTTTATTAAAAAGGTTCGTAAGT
This sequence comes from Flaveria linearis, assembly GCA_024085815.1. Taxonomy (NCBI): domain Eukaryota; kingdom Viridiplantae; phylum Streptophyta; class Magnoliopsida; order Asterales; family Asteraceae; genus Flaveria; species Flaveria linearis. The sequence continues at coordinate 76,944,053 of CM044010.1, forward strand.
CATAATATTATTATTAATACTTTGTCTATAGATTTTTATGTTTAATTTTTTAAAATCATTTATATCTAATATTAGTAGTTTTTTCTTATCAATGCTTATACGTCTAAATAATGTATAATGAAATTAAATTATCTTATAAATAAGAACTTTAGGTAATAATCAAATTATATTAAACATGAGAACATCTATAAACATCCGAAAACTTTTTGTATACAAAATTTGATGTCCTGTTTGTAATTTTACCATCATTGTCTAATATTAATAATTTTTATTCATGTCTACTTGTAACTTGAGATAATGCAACATAGAGCTTGAATCGGTGCCAGGGATCAAACATACAATGATTACACAAAAGTTTGGATTATCTTTGTGATTTTTAAAGTCTTAGGGACAAACATGCAATTTGTTTAAACATGGACCATTTATGTAATCTTCTTTTTTTGTTGGCGAAAACATAAATCAATTCCATGCTTACATCAATTAAAACTAAATCAAAGTTTCATGCGTTCATGAAAAAAACATAAATTAGTCAAATTGATGTTAAAAAACCAAAATACTAAAGTTTATATTGAAATCAAAATCAAATCCTTAAATCGTACGGACCACTACTATTGTTGCAATCGAGATTTGTATATATGAGCATTGAACTGAGACTTTGCAGAAAAACTTTTGTGATTTAAAACTTGAGATGTGAATGATATTAAATAGATCAATGAAGACGTAAAAGGATCGGGAGTTGAACTTGAAACATAACATGATTTGAGGTAAATCAAAACCATGATATGCTTGTAAATGAAAAGGATATGAAATGGTTCAGCTTTTTATTTGAAAATCAATATGATGATTTCGGGAAATCAAAACCTTGAATTGATATTAGAGAGCCTTGATTTGATAATATTAAAATTGTTTCGAAATAGAAGAAGCGTATGGAGTTTCTTCTCCTTTGCATAGGACGAGTGAATTAGGAAATCTTTAATTATTTGTTTAAATAAGTAAGAATCCAACATGTTTTAATTCACAATTTTAGTGTAAGATAACTTGTGAAAACTCATTATGTTATCTGTTTGTTAGGATAGAGTCAATTGTTCTTGGGTGGGAAAAACAATCACTTATAACTTACAATTTTTTTCAGGATTTTATTTTAAAACCATCACAATGTCCTTTGTAATGAGTTTTTTAAAGTAGGATTGGTAAAAAAATTAATTTAATAAAATAATGTTTTTAAAAAATATTTACAAAAATGATTTTTTACTGAAAAGTTAAATTTTCTTATTCATAATATGTTTGGATAAAAGTATTTATGTTTTTACTAATATTAAGTAAAACTAAAATGATAAAGTTTAATAAAATAAAAACTAATTTAACATCTCTCTTGATTTTAAAAAATGTTTTATAGTTGTTTTTATGAAGGTTTTCTTTTTTAATAACGTTTTCTTATAAAAATAATTGATAATCTTTCATAAGGATTTTTTAACGTCTATTTATAGTTTACTTGTTCTAATATAAAAAAGATCTTTTTATGAAAATAAATTATTTATGTAATTTTTTTAAAATAACGATATATATTAGATAATTGTTTTAAATATAAATTTATATATAGTAATAATCATTATATAAGTATATACATAAAAGATAAAAATAAATATCATGTACATACAACGTTAGTTTCGCCTTGCGATCCGGCTCGATCTCGACAGATGAAGCTCAGGTTCAAAACCATTTATTAAATTAGTCGTAAAATAAGTTCAAGTTTGTTTAGGCTAAGCTTAATCAGAGTTTTAGCGAGTCAGTCTCGAGTGGCTCACGAGACGACGTGGCTCTTTTCTCCCCTAATTGTTGCTGGAAGTCTATTAGCAATCTACATGTCATTGGTAATTAGAATTACATTTATAATTTTTAAATAAAAAAAATAAACTATTAACTTTTTTGTTTCGTCATGATATTATATAGAAATATTTTTAAAGAATGCATTTTTTGTTAAAAATAGTTTTTCTTATTATATATTTTAAGCTACTTAAAAACATTTTCAAAAAAACATATTTTAAGAAGAATAAAAAATATATGTGCCTACTTTTGTGTGAAATTGAAACAAGATTATAGTAAAAAAATTTAACTTTTCTATGTAAAAATACGATTTAAAATTAAGTTTGAGTGAATTAAAATAAACTAAATGTTTTAGAAAAACTTTCTGTTCTTAGTTAGGACATATGAACCAAATGGTTTTATAATTTTATTAACCTTTGTACTTGACTCTTTCGTATTTCAAAATAAAATAAATTTATCAATAACATTATATTAAGAGAAAAAACACTTCCTTAAACACCTTTATGGTAAATAAATATTCTGTATATACTATTTAAGGGAAAAAAACTCACTTTATAATTATAGTAATAGTTAATGTTATTCAAATGAATTATGATTAATAATAAGTATATATACATTTTTAGGCGGGAAATTAAAATAATGAAGGTCTAAGAAAACAATATGTGGAGTAAAGATATAGTTTTATTAAGAAGTATAGATTTTGTACCAATGATCGTAAGCCCAAGCTGCGGAGATGAAGTAACTCAAGAGTTATTAAAATAGGGAAATATCTTGGGTTTAAGTCTTGCTTGTTGTGACATCCGTCACCTCAAGATCCGTCATTTAACGTGAGTCTCGTTAACTACTCTTAGAATATTCATTCCTTACCTTCGTAGACTATTTGTGAGGACATCATACTTGTTTGGTTTTCTTTTACAGTCGTGATATCATTACTTGCAACCTTAACGCTTACGGGTATCACCACCGACATCACTAATTATATTATGTTATATAATATAAACATCATAAACAACAACATATTCAAGATATAAGCAACATTAAACACATCCTTATAATTAGTATAACGCGAGTATCTACGTCGTTATCAACCGAAACAAGTTTGGGCACTCGGGGGCTAAGTGCTGGGACTAAACTTGACAAATTGTCAAACTAGGACTGGATATAAATACCCCACACCAGCCCTAGCCTTCACTTTCTGCTTCTTATTCTTCTTCACCTTCTTCTCCATTTTCTCTCAATCTAGCACCAAAATCCGTCACGTTTGTTGCGTTTTCACCGTCAAATCTTGGTTATCATCGTGAATACTCACTTCTAGCAGGTAGATAACTTTGTTTGACCCGTTTCTTGCTCGATTTAACCTCTGTGTTTTCTAGGGTTTTCGGGTGCTCGGGTTCATCCGAGCATATGAGGTCGTGTGGGCTTTTGTTTTGCGTTTTTGTGTGTGCTTCATGTTTAGACATGTTAGTTTGTGAATTCTGGAGGTTCTTGATGTGTGGAACTCGTGCTCGGAGCAGCTGGACGCTGCTCTGCACTTCAGCAGTCGCGAACTTACTGTTCCGGCGACGGAGCAGTGCGACTGAGTGAGTCGTGCGACTGAGTCCATGCGTCTGAGTCTATCGTACGACTGAGTGGTGTGACTGGGTGAGTCTTGCGACTGAGTCCATGCGTCTGAGTCTATCGTACGACTGAGTGGTGCGACTGGGGTGAGTCGTGCGACTGAGTCCATGCGTATGTGTGTGTATCGTGCGAATGAATGCATGCGATTGAGAGTGTGTGCGATTGAGTCAATGCAGATGAATGTGTGCGACTGTGTGTATCGCGCGATTGAAGGTCCAGTCTCACGAATGAGAGTTCAGTCGTACGAATGAAACTGATTCGCACGACTGAAGGCTGAATCGTGCGAATGGAAGGTTGAGTCGTGCGATTGGGTGTTGTGTGGTACGACTGAGTGCTTAGTCGCATGAATAGGAGTTCAATCGTGCGAATGAAGCTGATTCGCATGACTGAAAGTTGATTCGTGCGAATGGAGTGTCCAGTCGTGCGTCTGGTCATGTTGTGCAAATGGAAATCATTGTGTGTGAAGTCTTCCTGTGTGTGGTATATGTTGTCGTGTGATGTTAAGGTGACATTGACACGGTTACCATTGCTAATGATGATCTTTAAGATTAACACTATTGGACTTATTAATGTTATATCAAAATCCAATCAACTTAACATTTTGCAATTAGTAACAAACGATTTATAACACAAGTACTTAACAAATACTTCTCTAAAAACAATAACACTTTTACACAAATATCATCTACGATGGCAACGCTTCCAGTACTCGGATCTACATAAGATCTATCGTGTGTGTTTGCGTGCAAGTGTTACCCACGACCGAACCAAAGCTGCCCGAACCTGTTGAACATCATCTTATGCTTTATGCTCATTATTAATGCTTGTCAGTAACTGTCAATAGGTGTTGACTGTTCATAGCATTCTACTGTTGGGAATATTCATCATTCGTGCTTATCATCTATTCAGTGAGTTTCGCGGCCCCCTTTTTACGCTTATATAACTTTTAAACATTTTCAAACTTGGGGAAAAAGAATGCTCGCTTACTTGACATATTTTCAAGCATCTTCCTCAGTGGAAGTTTGCTGCAACTCTTATGGTTAACTTATTTTGCTTACCTAGTTGAATGATGCTATTATGTCTCTTGACTCTATGCTATGTTACTACCTTGTATATTACTTGGTGGTTTTACATTACTATGCGCTATTACTTTGATGCTATGTGTTGTATGATGTTACTTGTGAATGCTATTGACCTTGGATGCTCTCGGTGGTGTGGTTCTTCTTCGTGGGTCTACTTTGTGGTTCTTCTTTGCCGAGCATCCATTACAACCAGTAATCCCGGTAATGGGACCTAAGGATTGGTTTGGTTGTAACCTATACGTATGCGCTTGGTGGATCTTGCTACGTCATGTGACTTGTCTTTTAATACAACCATTAGTTCCGGTAATGGGACCTAAGGATTGGTTTGGTTGTAAACTATACGTATGCGCTTTGTGGATCTTGGTACATCATGTTAAACTTATTTTGCTATGGAAAATCTTTTATTACAACCCTTAATCCCGGTAATGGGACCTAAGGATTGGTTTGGTTGTAAACTATACGTATGCGCTTTGTGGATCTTGCTACGTCATGTTAAACTTATTTTGCTATGGAAAATCTTTTATTACAACCCTTAATCCCGGTAATGGGACCTAAGGATTGGTTTGGTTGTAAATTATACGTATGCGCTTTGTGGATCTTGCTACGTCATTTTAAACTATTTACGCTTTGGAAATGCTTTCTTCACAGCCATCAATTCTCGTGAGGAACCTATGAATAGGTTTGGCTGTAACTATTTATAACTGGTAAAAACCGCCTATACATAAGTATAGCCGCGGTAACTCTTATTAAACTTACTCACTGTTTACAACTTAACATCTTTTACTACTTAAAACCTGCGAAGCTCACCAACAATTATGTTGACTGTTTTGAGCATCTCTTTTCAGGTGACCAAGGTAACTGAAGTTCTAGGAGTGCTGCCTTTTAGTGGAGACCCTAGGAAACATTTTTGAGACTGAACATACATGATGAACAATTCTTTTGTACATTGTTGTAGTCCACTAAACAATTAACATTCTTTTGAACACTTGTTCCCGGATTGTGGGAAAATAAACAATGTTATTCTATATGATTATGTGATCCTTACATGTTATGCTTATGGCTATGTTGTCGTGAATATTGACTAAACGCGACACAAGTCTCCATTTGTGTTCGGGTGTCGTCATGACACGCTTGTCATCATATTTATATTGCTTCTCTGTCGTATACCATGTGTTATGACGATCCCGTCTAGCTTGCATCCCCGTGTTTCCGCTATCAGCGGGGGTGTGACACTTGTGACAAAAAAGAGGGTTTCCAGCTTGGGTAATGAGTTTGATTACGTAAGGTGGGTTTCCTTTTAAGAAAGATCTCATGTTCGGGACTGATGGGGACGAACTAATGTACAAGTTTTCCTTTGAAGACTTGCTAGTAATGGAGATGATCGGGCGAGCCAATAGTCCATTAGTGATCTAATTAGCCGTTAATTAAATATTTTGTTTTCAATGATTTCAAATATGGTGGTTGTGGTGTAAGTGGTTAGTCTTTGGCTTTTTTAACTATCATCTGGGGTTCAAATCTCTTCTGCTTCTTAAGCATGCTCATGAATTATGTATGCATTCAACTATGTATTAATGATTTTCACAAGTATGGGGATTTTTGCGAAATACAAAAGTATACTAGATCGTCTCATGGTTAAAAAATTATGTTATGTGTACAGTATTGTGAAGGTAAATGCACTCACATAAGTTATTGTTTGCAACATTATATCGATGTGTGTAACTTATTTAAGCAATAATATAGTTAATTATATGATTGGTCCCTGTGTTTTGCCTATATTACAATATTAGTCCCAACTTTTAAGAAATTACAGGTTTAGTCCTTAGTGTTTAGGAAACCGTAACACGATTGGTCCCTGACACTAACTTCTGTTAACTTTCTCAATTAAGTGGATGTGAAAAGACCAAAATACCTTGATTATTAAAATATATAATAAACTCTAGATATTAATTCATGTAGGGCCCACTTTTTTAATTATATATACACACACATACACACAAACAGTCGCACACCATCTCCGACGCACCGCCGCACCGCCACCGCCGACCCACTGATCGTAGACCTGTGTGCAGACCTGTGTGCGCAAGATGACCGATGTTTGAAAATGATAAATTGTGTGTCTGGGGTTGTTTATTAGTGAATTCAGGTGGGGAGAGTTAGTGGGAAGATGACCGATGTGTTAGAAATTATATATATATATATTATATAAAAGTTATAAGTGAATGAAGAACTCAATGGTTATATAAAATTTAGAGTTGTAAGAATTATCCCACATTGGTGATGGGATAAAACATAAGTTCCATTGTCCCACATTGGTGGTGGGGTGGAACATGAGATGCATTGTCTTACTTAAGTGAAGTAATAAACCATGAGTTGGATTGTCCCACATTGGTGGAATGGTAAACTATGAGGTGCCTTATAAGCAAATATTTTCTACACTTGGGTATCCTCCTAGTACATCTATCTAGGCTCGGATGGCCCTCGCCGTCCGAGCCCGAGCCCGTGCCCGAGCCCGAGCCCGTGCTCGAGCCCGTGCCCGAGCCCGAGCCCGAGCCCGAGCCCGAGCCCGTGGGCGAATGGGCGTTTGTGGCGTATTGATGGCGCACTTTGCACTTCGCAAACTCTAGGGTGGTGGCCAGAGTTATGCTATAAATAGCTGCACATTTGCAGCCTCAAGATAGACTAAGAAAAAACTCACAGCAGCAGCACATTAGCTTCAAAACTTGCTCCTGCTCCTGCTTCGGTTTTGATCTTTGCATCTTGTTGATAAAATTCTACGCTTATATCTCTTCGTTAAGATTGCATACAGGTATCATTTTCAGGTTGTGGTTAACTTCGGCAGTGCAATCTGCTACGGCTATTGTACCCTGGGAGACAGACGGGTTTCTTGTGTGTGTCACCCGAAATCTGTTTTAAGGGAAGCGTATAAAATACGTGCCTTAGCCAAATTCTTATCAGTTTATTTGTATCACTTATGTAACTCGAATCACATGTAATAAATATTACTGTTCTTATATGTATAAAGAAAAACAAATTTTACAACAAACTTAAAACAGATTTTACATATTCGAGTTACATTACAGTTTGGTATAACTAAAATATATTTGTAACTAAAACTCTTACGTAGAGTTTGTTATTTAACTTTAAGACTTAATTTCTTTCTTTACGTTTGTATACAGATATAGTTGAAAGATGTCAACTGTACCTATGGTTTCAAGTTCCACTGTTGGATCTCTTACGTCTTCTGTAATGGGACCATTGGTTGGTTCCCAGTCAGCCCAAACTATGGCTAATCATGCTGAGAAGCCTGAAAAGTTCTCGGGTTTGAACTTTAAAGATGGCAACAGAAGATGTTGTTCTATTTAACTACCCTTCACCTTGCGAGGTATTTGACGGAGTCACCTCCTACTGCGGAGGAGACAAATACTGAAACTGTTACTGCTGTTCAAGCATGGAAACATTCTGAATACTTGTGTCGTAACTATGTGTTAAACGGCCTTGCGGATATGTTGTATAATGTATACTGCAAGATACCAACTGCCAAGGAATTGTGGGAATCCTTGGAACGCAAGTATAAGACCGAGGATGCTGGAACAAAGAAATTTATTGTGACCCGATTTTTGGATTACAAGATGGTTGACTCTAAGACTGTGATAAGTCAAGTCCAAGAGTTACAAGTAATTATAAGCGATCTTCTATCTGAAGGAATGACTCTTAGTGAGACATTTCAGGTGGCTGCGATAATTGAGAAGTTACCTCCAAGTTGGATGGACTTCAAAAATTATCTAAAGCATAAACGAAAGGAGATGTCTATGGAAGACTTAATAGTTCGTTTACGTATTGAAGAAGATAATCGAGTTGCACATAACGGAAGTATTTTTGAAAATCAAGTGAAAGACCTCACTAAAGCCTTGAATAAGGCTAATTTGGTTGAACACGATCAATTGTCTAAACCAAATAAATTTAATAAGGGCAATAAAGGGAAAGGAAAGGGTAAGATGAACAATAAGGGAGGAAACCTTGGTCCAAAAGGTGGGATTAAAAAGGTGACTACCTTCAAAGGTAAGTGCTATAACTGTGGTGAATATGGTCATCGAGCTGATCAGTGTAAGGCACCAAAGCGTGAGCGTGCGCAGGTGGTGGAAGAAAATAACATGCCTTTAGTGGCAATGATTACAGAATTTTCTGCCTTTATCACTGAAACTAATATGATCGGAGATAACCCTGGATGGTATGTCGATACCGGGCTACTCGTCATGTATCTAGTGACAAAACCATGTTTAGTACTTACAAAGAAGCTACGGGTAAGCTTTACATGGGAAACGAAGCCACAGCCGACATCAAGGGTGAAGGCGATGTGATCTTGAAGTTTACTTCGGGGAAGGAACTTACTTTGAGCAACACTTGTATGTTCTCGAGATACGAAAGAATCTGATTTCGGGTTGGTTGCTTAATAAGTTTGGGTTTCATGTTGTGATTGAGTCTGATATGGTCGTGTTGACCAAAAAGGGTGTGTTTGTTGGAAAGGGCTATGCCCATAATTCTATGTTTAAAATGTCTGTATCTGTTGTTAAAAATAACATGAATAAAAATGCAACTACTTCTACTTACATGCTTGAGTATAATGATTCAAATATTTGGCATAGTAGATTAGGTCACGTAAATTATAATTCAATTCGTCGTTTGATTAAATTAAAGCACATTCCAACATTCCAAATTGACTTGAAATCAAAATGCAACACGTGTGTTGAAGCCAAACAAACGAAATCTTCGTTTAAATCGGTTGAAAGGAAAACCGAACCTCTTGATTTAATTCACACTGATGTGTGTGATTTAAAATCGGTTCCTACTAGAGGTGGAAACAAGTACTTTATCACATTCATTGATGACAGTACTAGATATTGCTATGTATACTTACTTAAGAGTAAGGATGAAGCAATAGACAAGTTTGTCTTGTACAAAAATGAGGTTGAGAATCAACTAAATAAAAAGATAAAATTTTAAGGAGTGATAGAGGAGGTGAATATGTTTCACCATTTGCGGATATGTGTGCGAAAAGTGGAATTATCCACGAATATACTGCTCCTTATTCTCCTCAATCAAATGGCATCGCTGAACGGAAAAACCGCACATTAAAAGAAATGATGAACGCCATGCTGATAAGTTCTGCCTTAGGCCAGGAAATGTGGGGAGAAGCTGTATTGTCAGCTTCTTATCTTTTAAATAAGATACCCTTTAAGAAAAAGGACGTAACTCCTTATCAATTATGGACGGGAAGAACACCGTCTTACAAATACTTGAAAGTGTGGGGATGTTTAGCGAAAGTGGTAATACCTCCACCAAAGGTTCAAAGAATAGGACCAAAAACTGTGGATTGTGTATTCATAGGTTATGCCCAGAATAGTAGTGCTTATCGGTTTCTTGTTTTCAAGTCTGAGAATCCAGAAATACAAAAGAATACTATAATTGAATCAAGGAATGCTTCATTCTTTGAAGATGTGTTTCCATGTTTGGAAAAACAACATAAAAGATCATCACCATTTGATGAGATTGTTCAAGATAAGGTTCTGAAACAATCAGATAATGATGGGGTAGAGCTGAGAAGAAGTAAAAGGCCAAGAATTGAGAAATCTTTTGGGCCTGATTTTCTTACTTATATGATTGAGGGTGAGCCCCAAACATATCAAGAAGCTATCACCTCTACAGAAGGACCTCAATGGAAAGAAGCTATTAAAAGTGAAATTGATTCTATCCTGCAGAATCATACTTGGGAACTAGTAGATCTTCCACGAGGTTGTAAACCACTTGGATATCGCTGGATATTCAAGAGAAAAATGAAGTCAGATGGCACCATTGACAAATACAAGGCAAGGTTAGTGATCAAAGGGTATAGACAAAAAGAAGGTCTAGACTATTTTGACACTTACTCGCCTGTAACAAGAATAACCTCTGTTAGGTTGGTGCTTGCAATAGCGGCATTGAGAAATTTAGAAGTACATCAAATGGATGTAAAAACCGCGTTTCTAAATGGAGATTTAGAAGAAGAGATTTATATGGAACAACCTGAGGGTTTCTCTATTCCTGGCCAGGAAGGTAAAGTTTGCAAACTTGTGAAATCTCTATATGGATTGAAGCAAGCTCCAAAACAATGGCACCAAAAGTTTGACAATGTCATACTTGAAAATGGCTTCAAAATTAATGAATGCGACAAGTGTTGTTATGTGAAAGACACACAAAGTGGTTATGTGATCTTATGTCTTTATGTAGATGACATACTTATTGTTGGAAGTAATGATAAGATGATAAGATCTACAAAGACATGTTGAAAGCGAGATTTGACATGAAAGACATGGGTTTGGCTGATGTAATTCTTGGTATGAAAATCATTAGAACTCAAACTGGTCTTGTTTTAAGTCAATCTCATTATGTGGACAAGATCCTTGAGAAGTTTAGTAAAGATGACACGAGTGTCTCCCAAACTCCTATTGATACTTCTCACCATATATCAAAGAACAGAGGTGAAGGGGTTAATCAGTTGGAGTACTCAAGGGTCATTGGCAGTCTAATGTATCTGATGACATGTACCAGACCTGATTTAGCTTATGCTGTAAGTAGATTAAGTAGGTACACTAGCAATCCAAGTTTTGAACATTGGAAAAGCATGACACGGTTGTTAAGATACGTGAGATACACACGTAGTTATGGATTGCACTATGGCCATGATCCAGCTGTTGTTGAAGGATACACTGATGCAAATTGGATATCTGATATTAAAGATTCAAAATCCACGAGTGGATATGTTTTTACCCTTGGTGGGGCTGCTATATCTTGGAAGTCATCTAAACAAACTGTTATAGCTAGATCCACTATGGAATCTGAATTCATAGCATTAGACAAAGCTGGAGAAGAAGCTGAGTGGCTGCATCATTTCTTGGAATATGTTCCAAGATGGCCAAAGCCTGTGACAGCCATTTGTACACATTGTGATTGCCAGTCGGCAATTGGAAGAGCTCAAAGTGCAATGTATAATGGCAAATCAAGACATATACGTCGCAGGCATAATACGATACGACAACTACTCTCAACAGGAGTTATCACAATTGACTATATGAAGTCAAAGGATAACATTGCGGATCCGCTTACGAAAGGTTTAAGCAGAAAATTAGTATATAAGTCGTCCAAAGGAATGGGACTAAAGCCCATGGAATAATTGTATGAAGGAAAACCTATCCTAGTTGACTAGAGATCCCATGAACTAGGATCAATAGGACAACCTAATTATACAAATTGTGGTCACTGTGGGGAGGATCCCCTAAACTATTAAAGGGAGTTGAATACTTCCTAGTCCATTCCTATATTAGATAGTGACAAAGTAGGATAAGCTTATAGCTTTTAATGATTTCGTGAAAATCACCTATGCAAAGAGAGAAGTGGGGTCGCTTCGAATAGAATTGTTGGGTGCGCAATTCTTAGAGCTCTCGCAGAACCAGGTTAGTGTTCCATGACCATAACGGACACAACTATGAGAAGTTAACCAAACTAGGGAAAGTATTGTGTGAAGTGTAATAATGTCTACGTAAAGGGTAATTGGTTCAAAGACACCGAATCTACCAATTACTAGGAGACCAAGTACACTTTACAAAGGAAAGTTCAAAGGTCACACCTACTATTCCTGCAATACTTGACTGTTGAAAATGTTATTTGAAATATATATATTGAGTTTCATTCATGTGGGGAATTGTTAGAAATTATATATATATATATATTATATATAAAGTTATAAGTGAATGAAGAACTCAATGGTTATATAAAATTTAGAGTTGTAAGAATTATCCACATTGGTGATGGGATAAAACATAAGTTCCATTGTCCCACATTGGTGGTGGGGTGGAACATGAGATGCATTGTCTTACTTAAGTGAAGTAATAAACCATGAGTTGGATTGTCCCACATTGGTGGAATGGTAAACTATGAAGTGCCTTATAAGCAAATATTTTCTACACTTGGGTATCCTCCTAGTACATCTATCTAGGCTCGGATGGCCCTCGCCGTCCGAGCCCGAGCCCGAGCCCGAGCCCGTGCCCGTGCCCGTGCCCGTGCCCGAGCCCGTGCCCGTGCCCGTGCCCGAGCCCGAGCCCGAGCCCGAGCCCATGGGCGTGGGCGAATGGGCGTTTGTGGCGTATTGATGGCGCACTTTGCACTTCGCACGCTCGCATCGCCGCGAGCCGCTTGAGAGCCGCCTTTATGTTTTTGACATGAGCTAGCATGGCTTCACACTTCGGAAGAGACAGGGTCAAATGGCTGATCACACTTCGGAAGAGACAGGGTCAAATGGCTGATCACACTTCGGAAGAGACAGGGTCAAATGGCTGATCACACTTCGGAAGAGACAGGGTCAAACAGGTTGGGTGCAGCATGAGTCATGTAGGGACTCATAGTGCAGCAGGTAGGGTGCTGGCTGACTCATGCATGTGCCTGCATGAATATACAACTCTAGGGTGGTGGCCAGAGTTATGCTATAAATAGCTGCACATTTGCAGCCTCAAGATAGACTAAGAAAAAACTCACAGCAGCAGCACATTAGCTTCAAAACTTGCTCCTGCTCCTGCTTCGGTTTTGATCTTTGCATCTTGTTGATAAAATTCTACGCTTATATCTCTTCGTTAAGATTGCATACAGGTATCATTTTCAGGTTGTGGTTAACTTCGGCAGTGCAATCTGCTACGGCTATTGTACCCTGGGAGACAGACGGGTTTCTTGTGTGTGTCACCCGAAATCTGTTTTAAGGGAAGCGTATAAAATACGTGCCTTAGCCAAATTCTTATCAGTTTATTTGTATCACTTATGTAACTCGAATCACATGTAATAAATATTACTGTTCTTATATGTATAAAGGAAAACAAATTTTACAACACGATGTTCAACTACAACGAATACAGAAGTTTGAGACCACTTCGATGCGTGTTCAGAATTCGAAGAGGATGGTTCTGATTTTAAGAGCGGATTAGAAGAATTGATGAGATGACAGTTAGATGACTGTATGTCATTTGAATCTTGCAGTTCTCGCAATGATTAAGATGAGGATGAAAGTGAAGGTGATGATATGCTTGTGAGAAGGATAAGGAGGTTGGATCTTAAAGGTGACGATCTAGCTGAGACTTCTGCTGCTAGAAGGCGACAGTCACTGATTTTGAGCAGGTGGGCCGCTCGACAAGCACAGCGGGCATAGGCTCTTGCATGTCTGCACATGCATCGGCTGCCGGTCAAAGTGTTGACGGGGAAGGTGGTGGTGGTTGTGGTCTGTAATTGTGTGTGTGTATATATGTATGTCGTGTGTATATATATATATATATATATTGAATGTGAATGAAGTGAGACCCACATATTTAATATATGTATATACCATATTTTTTAATTTTGTCTTTTAATTCAGGGGTATTTTGGTCTTTCACATCCACTTAACTAAGAAAGTTAACAGAAGTTAGTGTCAGGAACCAATCGTGTTACGATTTGATAAACAGTAAGGACCAAACTTGTAATTTATCAAAAGTTACGACCAATATTGCAATATGGACACAACACAAGGTCTAATCGTGTAATTAGCTCGCAATAATATACAAGTGATTATTAAACTAAAATTACAATATGACTATCTCCAATTTAACTACATTTACCTTTCATAGTTTTATATCTTATATTTTATAAAGTGTGAGGTTATTCTACAAAGTGTGAGGTTATTTTACAAAGTGTATTTTTACTACAAAGTATGAGAAGACAAAATGAAGCTAAAAAGGTCATAAAAAATTATATCCCACAATCTAAATCGAATTTTAAAAAAGTACTTTGGAGTCTCTGTTCCACTCGTCATCGCCTTTTAGAAAAATAAAAAATAAAAAATTCCAATGTATCTTTATATGACACAATGACGTCATTGTGTCTTTCATAATAAATAATGGCGTCATTGTGTATTTCATAATGACATTGTGTCTTTCACAAATGACACAATAAAAAACGTTAATTTATTAATTTATTAATTTTTTAATTTTTCGTTTATTTTTTTTATAATGACACAATGACGTCATTGTGTCTTTCATAAATGACACAATAAAAAACGTTATTTTTTAATTTTTTAATTTTTTGTTTATTTTTTTCTTAATGAGGATGGCTGGGGGAACACAAACTCGTAATTACTTTTTTAAAATTCGATTTAGATTGTGAAATATAATTTTTTATGAATTTTTTTGACTCACTTTGTCTTCTCACACTTTGTAGCAAAAATACACTTTGTATTTAAACGTTTTTCAATTCATAATATACTGTTACATTATGCTTATTTTATCTACATCCCGATGTAAATTCCACTCAAAAAGAAAATTAACGTCATACCGTACAAGTCATCGTAACACAAACGTACAATACATCAAAACTATTTCATGGTTCCGTTTTTTTAAAATATTTGTTGGTTTTCCATATACAACATTTAAAATATGATCTCTTTATAAATGCCGAATTTATCTTTACAACATACTTATTTTCATCGATACTTACACCTAAATTTTATTAGAAAACCTAGCAATCCATCAACATTTTATTCAAAACTACAAAACGAAACACTAATTTTACAAGTAATCAAAACGTAAACGTATAGAACTTTCAATGCTCCGGTTCGGGTTCACATACTAGTTTATTTAAATCTAGCTTTATA
The DNA here is from genome assembly GCA_024085815.1 of Flaveria linearis. Lineage (NCBI taxonomy): Eukaryota > Viridiplantae > Streptophyta > Magnoliopsida > Asterales > Asteraceae > Flaveria > Flaveria linearis. The sequence continues at coordinate 76,959,278 of CM044010.1, forward strand.
TTTTCACTCCTCTTTCCCTCTTTTGTCCATTCCAAAAGAAGAGTCTCAAATCTCAAAAACCCCTTCGCCACTGTTTCCACTATTCCTATAATTCCCCCAAACCACCGACGACCACCACCGTCCACCGGACCACCGACGACCACCACCGTCCACCGGAGCTCCGGCAACAACCTCAACACAAACTTTCAACCCTCCGATAATCTCAAACTCCAATTGCTTGAAGATGCAAAACGATTGGTACGATGAAGATACCACCAATTCAGTGTGGAGATCGAGATCCAAGCGATTATACAGATATTTCTCCGATAAGATCTGGCTTCCGTTACTCTCCGCCGTCGTTACGGCGACTTCGAGATCCTCCGTTCGCCTCCTCTTCTTCGTCATCTTCATGTTCGCCGCTGCCTTCATTTCCACTCGATTGATTGACGCCACCGTTTCCGTAAGTTTCTCCGGCCTCCGGCTCCGGCGGAGGTGTACTGTGTCAATTTGGCTTTTTAGTTTGTTTTGCTGTTGAATTTGTTTCTAGTGAAACGCTGAGGTGGTTTGGGTGAAACGTCGTCGTGCTGTACGGTTCATTTGGGGAATTGAATAGCAGCGTTACATACGCCGTGACGTTCGCATAACGGACTTTAATCTATAAAGCTCTGTCATTTCTTCATACGCGTCCGCTGCCGGGACCCACGTTTAGTTTGTTTACTGATGTTTCTGTTATCTACTCATTTGTCGCTTGTATAATACTACAATGTGACATTAATTGTTAGGTCTGTAATTAATGCTATATGGTTTGCGCCTCGTTTGAGACGCATCTGTGAAATTTAGTTACGGTGTAGTTAAAGATTCGGTGATTAAGGTCAAACTCATCAAATCTAGGTGCAAAAGAGTTGTATTAAACGTACTCTCTTTTAATCGGTCATTTCATTTCTTTATCTTTACTCGATAGCAGGGTACGTTTGGGATACGTTTAGCCTATCCTACCGACAGATAGTTGGATTGTAGGGTCCTTGTCAGGGGAAATGTAATGGGATGATTACTTCTTCTCATAAGAATTTGATATAAAAATGGCAACTTTATTATCTACTGGTGTAGAAAGTTGTTTGATTTAGGGTGTTAAATCAATAGGACATTCATTGATGGTCCTATGATTAGTGTAAATATGTGAGATGACATAAGTTATTTCTGTGTAATAATTTTATGTGTCAGTTTACTTGATGGATTGGAACATATAGGATCTGGATGATCTGCTGCTTGTGGCATAATCTTGTTTTGTTTTTGATTCTCCTTGTTACAGAATATAGTTGAAAGTCCCTCTGGGAGTTCTTTGGAGACTGCCAAAGCAGTGCACCTTCAACCAGTTATAAATCCACTTAGTTCTGAAAAACCTTTTAAGGATCAAGCTAATGAAACAGTACACATTGAACCTACCATAACTCAAGTAACTCCCTCGAAGCCCTTAAAGGAAATAGAGATTCCATTGAAATGCTTATCAGGCAATCTTAGTAGAACATGCCCGGCTGACTACTACCCAAAAAGATTTGAAATGCAAGATCATGAATACATATCAGAGCAACCACACGAGTGCCCAGAATACTTTCGTTGGATTCATGAAGATTTGAAACCATGGAAGGAAACAGGGATTACTGAAGAAATGGTGTTAAGTGCAAAGAGAACGGCCAATTTTCGTCTGGTGATATTAAACGGAAGGGCTTATGTTGAGACGTATGAAAAATCGTTTCAGTCTAGAGATGTTTTCACACTCTGGGGGATCCTGCAATTGTTAAGAAGGTATCCTGGGAAGGTACCTGATGTGGACCTAATGTTTGACTGTGTTGACTGGCCGGTTATCTTGAAGAAGTACTTCCGTGGGCCTAATGCAGCCGCTCCGCCACCTTTATTTCGTTACTGCAGTGATGATTCCACTCTAGATATTGTTTTCCCGGATTGGTCTTTTTGGGGATGGTAAGTTACCAAATGTTTGTCCTTTAATTATGTGAAGTGTTTGATTTGATGCAAGTTTAAACAATCTTGAAATGCAGGCCGGAAATTAATATAAAGCCATGGGGATCTTTGTTGAAGGAGTTAGAGGAAGGAAACACGAGGACTAAATGGATAGATAGGGAACCATATGCTTACTGGAAGGGTAATCCAATTGTTGCTGAAACCCGCATGGATCTTCTTAAATGCAATGTCTCTGACAAGCAGGACTGGAATGCCCGTGTATACGCCCAGGTAACTTTCTTGGTAACTTCTAGAGGTGGCAAAATGGGGTAATCAACGGGTCAAAATGTGTTGGATTAGGTTTACATCCTACATACATAGAGTCTGAAATAGCATTAGGACACCTATTAGTTCAAAATATAATCTGCACAAAGTGACAAGGTTTGGGAGGTTAAATGCATAAAATATACAGTTTGGGCACCTTTCTATCCATTTGATCCATTTCCTTTCAATTTTTATTAGTAGTTAGTTTACGAGTTTGACTTTGTTGAGGCCCCTTCAGATTGATGTTTAGGATTGATCAATTATGGATGAATGAATCAATATTATGAATATGCACATAAAGTGCAGTGAATCTCGGAAGAACAGAGGGTGTAGAACTTCAAAATACACACAAAATCTGATTGATGTTCCACACTAAAAATGTTATACAAGATGGGTATTTATACCCTTACAATAGGTGGTTATAAACTAACAAAACTAACATAACTAACCCCCAACTTCCTGCTTATTACACATTTGACTTTTTATTTGACTTCCTAAATTACCTTCTAATTGATGTTAATATTAAGTCCAACAGACTTGTTAGAATCGATAATCATGCGTACAATTATGCATTTGTTGGGTTTTTTTTTCAGGACTGGTTAAAAGAATCACAACAAGGGTACAAGCAATCAGATTTAGCTAGCCAGTGTGTCCATAGGCAAGAAAATCCGTGTCAAATTGTTCATGTCAAGTTATGTTCATCATTTTTCATGTAATAATGAATTTTGTTTGTTTTTTCAAAGCAGGTATAAGATTTATATCGAGGGATCTGCATGGTCAGTGAGTAATAAATATATTCTTGCTTGCGATTCTGTCACTTTTTTCGTGAAGCCACGTTATTATGATTTCTTTACAAGAGGGTTGATGCCTGTTCACCATTACTGGCCTATTAAAGAAGATGACAAGTGCAGATCCATTAAATTCGCAGTAGATTGGGGCAACAGTCACAAGCAAAAGGTAAGACTTTTGTTATTACTGCTTATGCATTTCTGTTACTCTATATGGCTTTCCCCAAGTATCAGAACCTACTTATCATAACCTAGAAATGCAGACTGTTGTGTTGGTTATTTTAACTCATTTATATGCCCAAGATAAATTTAAGGATCTGCAATGGAAGTTCAGGGTTTGTCTAACATTCATCTAAAGGAATTTTAATGATTGTTTTAATAATGTAGTGTTTCTACCTTAACTATTTGCAGAGTTCTAAAAATAGACCAAAAGCGTTGGCGTTTCAGTTCGACTCCACCCCTTTGACTTGAATATAAAATTGACTTGCTTTGATCCCTTATCCTATCAACTTGTTTTGCTAGCTCTATACTATACTAGTTAAGCTTGTGACACTTAAAATCCACTTTGTGGCAGGCGCAAGCGATAGGGAAGGCAGCAAGTAATTTCATTCAAGAAGATTTGAAAATGGACAAAGTATACGACTACATGTTACATCTTCTAACCGAATACTCCAAACTCTTAAAATACAAGCCCAAATACCTGAGAAAGCAGTCGAGCTTTGTTCAGAATCAATGTCTTGTTCTTCACAGGGGCTCGAGAAGCAATTCATGATGGAGTCCATGATCAAAGGCCCTGCACCGGTTAACCCATGCACCATGCCACCACCTTATGAACCTCAAACCCTAAATTCTCTTCTTCAGAAAAGAACAAACTCCATACGACAAGTCGAAAAATGGGAGAAAGGCTATTTTGAAAACCAAAATAACAAATCCTAATCCAACTCCTTTCCACATTTATTTAGTTTTTTGATCTTGTGTTGTATGATTATATTATTGTCAGTTTAGCCATAGAGAAGAGTATAGGTAGAACATCTAGTGTTGTTTTTGGCTGCCACGATCTACGAATGCATGTAATTCTACGTGATTCATTAGTTGTTTGGTAAAACAAATTATAAATGCAAAATCATTATGGAAATACTGTAACATTCAGCCTATCATACAAACAGGTATTTTTTGTTTTGCCTGTGGGAAGCTTTCCAATTTGTTTGTTGATATACACACCAATGCATCTGAAAACGTATGATTTGCTTACGTTGTTAGAGATATTGATATAGACTCTTTTAGTTAAATGTTAGATATAATAAAAATATTTTAGATAAATGAAATCAAATTTCTTCAAGATTACAATATGAGGGCATGCATGATAGTGTTGTGTTACATTATAACTGCAATGAGGAATGTAAATTTATCGGTGAAAAGGGCAAAATGAGAAGGTGAATAAAGGACATAATAACAAGTATGTAGCAGGCAAATGTTAGTGTACACGAGGACACATCAGATGATGTGTTTCTCGTGGTTAGATTGCCCGTGCTTTTACGATATCAAGGCTCATTTCGCTTGGGTCTGTTGCTTGCAACTCGACTTGGATTCCATCCAATTCTCTCTTGAATCTGTCCTTAGAGCTTGCATACACCATCTTTGCTCTCACCTTTGATGTATCAGGTGCCCTGATTCTTAAACGTTTATTAACACATGTATAATGAAGATTTTAGGGCAAAAAAGTTGAAGAAAAAGATTATATATATATTACCAAGCAATGAAGAAAATCTTGCTTTTCTGGCAATTCTCATCAGTTGTAAAGTCAAGTCATAAACAGCATAACGACATTCATCAATAGGAAGAGAGTTTGTGAAATCCTCATAACTCTCTTCGGGACTTCCAACCTTCTCAACAACCACTTGTTGTTGTTCAATCTTGAAGATAATGAATCGGTAGTTCCTCTTTGCTTTTAGTTCTGAGAACTTCAACTTACATTCGTCATTCACAGCCATTCCAGACGCCGCGTTCGCCTAACAAATTCTCATCATGTCAATTTGACATTCATCACAAAAACAAAATTACCCAAATTAAAAACCCATATGCATAACATGAATGCATGCATGATTAACGTAAAAGAAAGCGAAATTTGCATAAACTTTTACAATGAATTGAAAGAGAAACATACCATGGTTGGTGGTGTGATGGAGAATGATGGATCAGAATGATAAACAAAGAGAAAGTATGGGCCTGAGAGATGGTTGTAAATTGCAGGTTTTAGAGAACAATGAGTGATGATGATGATGAAAGAAATTTGCGGAGAAAGTAGAGATCTTAAAGGTTGAGAAATTGTCTTTCAGCTTCTTTTGCCTTACCACCCATCCACTCCTATTCCTGTTATATTATTCTATGGATGATAATTTTTCAAATACCTTGTCTGTAATTTATCTAATAAGTAATATTCAATGTTTTTAAAACTGAATCAGAGCGGCAGGCCGGACCACTCCGGTTATACGTATTTGGTCAGTTTTATTTGAATCTGACGGTTACCGTTCAGACTCGATTTCGAATTTTATAATTATTTAATATTTCTCTCTTTCAAAATCTCTATTTCTAATTAATTTAGTATTACTTGATCCATCTATAAGTTATTTAGGAGTTAATTTTATGTTAAAGTTACACATTCATATCACAACATATAAACAAACAACAAACAAACATACCTAGTAAGTCTCACTCAAGAGCAGGGTCTAGGAGGGGTAGGTGGCGGCGAGTCTTTCCTCTATCTTGGGAGATAGAGAGACTGCTTCCAAAGAGACCCCCAACTCGGTAACGAAAACCAATAACAGTTGCAATCGCAAATATAAAGTAAGTCAGACAACACACAGGCATAAATCGCTTAAATACATAGAAAGCGTGTACATCAAATAAGCAGTAGAATCACGTATAAGGGCAGAAACAGGAAGACAGGTGGGCCGCAACAGATCTACGTCTACCCTTCCTACCCAAGATCTACGTCTACCCTTCCTACCCACCGGTCCCGCTAGAAGTCCTTAATTTTAATTCTACCCAAGATCATGTGCTCAGAGAGGTGCAAGACTACCATATCTCGCCTAATTATTTCATCCCAAGTCAACCTAGGTCGGCCTCTATTCCTCCTACCCTCTACGGTGATGTTCTCTACTGCTCTAACTGGTGCTACCATGGACCTTCGCTTTACGTGCCCAAACCGTCTTAATCTTCCCTCACTTATTTTATCTGTGATACACGCCACCTCCAGTCTCCGTCGAATCACGTTGTTTCTTATTCGATCCAATCTTGTGTATCCACACATCCATCTCAGCATACGCATTTCCGCGACCTCTATTTGTCTCTGGTGCGATTTCTTTATGGCCCAACAGTCTGTTCCGTATAACATAGCTGGACGTACTTCCACTCTGTAAAGTTTTCCCTTTAATTTTGTTGGGAACCTCTTATCACACAGGATCCCTGATGCTGCTCTCCATTTGCACCATCCTGATTGCACACGATGAGCTACATCGCTGTGTATCTCTCCATCCTCCTGTACGTACGAGCCCAGGTATTTAAACGTAGACGTCTGTGGTACCGTCATACCCTGGATGGTGATTTGTGTATCCTCTTCAGCCTCACCACTAAAGTTACAATGCATGTATTCAGTCTTAAAGCGACTTATCGTTAAGCCTCTGCTCTCTAGTGCTGCTCTCCACTGTTCTAGCCTCTCGTTAAGCACCGTTTTAGATTCTGATATTAGGACAATATCATCTGCAAACAGCATGCACCACAGGACAGGCTCTTGTATAGACTTGGTCATCTCATCCAGCACTATTGTGAAGAGAAATGGGCTTAATGCCGATCCTTGGTGTAGTCCCACTTCCACCGGAAAGAAGTCCGTGTCTCCGACTGGTGCTTGCACACACGTTTTTGCCCCTTCATACATATCCATTATTATTTTGATATACTTCTCTGGTACCCTTCTGAGTCGTGAACTTTCCCAAATGAGTTGACGCGGTACATTGTCATATGCTTTTTCTAGGTCAATGAATACCATTTGAAGGTCCCTTTTCTTTTCTCTATATTTCTCTATTATCCTTCTTATGACGTGTATGGCTTCTGTTGTGGAGCGTCCTGGAATAAATCCAAATTGGTTCACCGCAATCTGAGTTTCTCGTCTAATCCTCGTGTCAATAACTCTTTCCCATAGTTTCATCGTGTGACTCAATAGCTTTATTCCCCTGTAATTTGTACAACATTGGACATCTCCTTTTTCTTATATATGGGGACTATGAAACTGCTTCTCCATTGCTCTGGCATCCTTCCGGTTTTGGAGATGGTGTTAAATAAGTTTGTTAGCCATTGCAGACTCTCGTTTGCCAGGCACTTCCATACTTCAATCGGTATATTGTCTGGCCCCACCGCCTTAGCCCTTCCTATTTTCTTCAACGCTCACGTAACTTCGTCTACTGTGATGCTTCTACAGTAACACCTGTTTTGTTGGTTTGGTTGATTTGGTATACTAATCGCAGTTTGTTAGTTAGGGTTCCTTATGTTGAAAAGGTTATCGAAGTAAGTTTTCCATCTCGCCTTGATGTCGTTCTCCTTCAGCAATACTTTTCCATCCGCAGCCTTTATAAACTTGACCATTCTCAGGTCTTGTTTTCTACTTTCTCTTGTCCTGGCAATCTTAAAAATTTCATATTCTCCTTCTTTCGTCTCTAGTCGCTTATACATTCTCTCGTACGCTGTGTTCTTTGCCTCTGACACAGACTTTTTCGCCTCTCGCTTAGCCTCCTTGTATTTATCTTTTAGCTCCGCCCGTACTTCGACATTAGTACAGTGTAAAAGGTCTCTGAAACTTTATTATTTAGTTCTTATCTTCTTCTGTACGTTTTCGTTCCACCACCATGCTTCCTTATGACCTACTGTCCTATTTGTTGCAAGTCCAAGAGTTTCTTTAGCTGCTTGCATAACTGTAGTTTCCATATCCTCCCACATTTGGTTTGCGTCTTCCTGTGCCCCAGTTTGGATCATCGGTATGACCTTATCCCTAAAGGTGGTAATCTTTTCGTCTTTGAGTTGGCCCCATCTGATCGTAGGTCTATTCCTATTAGTTGGTTGGACAATTGATCTCTTGACGCGTAGGTCAGCCACCAACATATGATGTTGAGTCACTACTGTCTCTCCCGGGATTGTCTTACAGTCCTTCCACGAGTTACGATCTCCTCTCCTCATCAGCAGATAATCTATTTGCGTGTGTCTCCCGCCGCTTGTAAACATGATTAGATGCGAGTCTCTTTTCCTAAAAAACGAATTTATGATGCCCAGGTCATGCGCTAAAGCAAAGTCAAGGAGCTCCCTCCCCCTTCATTCCTCAGACCATACCCAAACCCTCCATGGACCGACGTGAAATAATCATTACCTTTTCCTATATGTCCATTAAAATCACCTCCTATGCATAATTTTTCCTCTCTAGGTATGTCTCCCATAACATGATCTAAAGTCTCCCAGAACTTATTTCTTTCTGTTTCCCCTAACCCAACTTGAGGTGCATATGCACTAACTACTGCCACTACCTCAGCCCCTATTACTATTCTTAACAGCATCAATCTATCACCGTATCTTCTCACCTCCACTACATTATCCTGAAGTTATTTAGCAACTAGAAAACCTACTCCATTTTTTGTACCATCTGTCCCTGAATACCATAGTTTATAATCGTTGCACTCTCTTGCTCTCCCACCCCACCATCTAGTCTCCTGAAGGCACGCTATCTGGACCCTACGTCTTTTCAGCACATAAATTAACTCTAAAAACTTACTAGTCAGGGTTCCTACATTCCACGATGCCACTCGTAACCTATACCCATTTTTCTCTATAATAACACCTCTCTTCACCGAACATGATCTCGGGCATCAAAAAGACTCCTGTTATCTATTATACCACACTGACACACCGTAAACAACCACAAAGATAGATAAACAAAACCCCAGGTCACACAACATAGGTGACGTATGCGTAAAAGCCAAAAACGGAGGGTGCAGCACAAGAAATAGACAACACAACACAGAAAAAATGCACGGTAGATAGCCAAACACAACAAACAGAGGCACACGAAAGAGGGATGATTCTCCCTATAGGTCGGTATTCCTAACCAATCCAGACAATTTAAACCTAGAAATATAATTATAGTTAAAGAATGTTAAAGAAGTAGATAAGAAAACACGAGATGGACGATCTCACCAAGGGAGGTCCGGTTCCGGTAGAAGGGTGGTCCGGTTTCGGCTTTGGGTTTGTGGCTCCGGCTGTGTTTGTGGCTCCGGTTGCGTTTTTTGTTCCGCCGGATGTGTGGTTCCGTCGCTGGAGGTCCGGCAAGGGGTTCTGACAAGGGGTTCCGGTTCCGTCGCGTTTGTGGTGCTCCGGCGAAGGTGGGGTGCGGTGGAAGCGGAGGGGTGAGGTGGGAGCAGGTGGTGCGTTGGGGTGAGGTTACCTGGTGGGGTGAGGTAGGAGCAGGTGGGGGGGAGGGGGTTGTGTTTCCGGATGCTGATTCTGGCAAAGGTGCTCCATCAAAGGGGGAGCAGGTGGGTGTAGGTGCGGTGCTCCGGCTCGTTGGCTAGGTGGTTCTCTCCGTTGGCTAGGTGGTGCTCTCCGTTGGCTAGGTGGTGCTCTCAGGTGCGGTCATATCACAACATATATTATCTTCATATTGTTTCTAAAATTAGATATGCATGAATGATATTAATTTTTCTATTTTTCTAAACCTTATCCGGTTTTTTAATCCGGTTTGACTGATCCTACCAGGGAACCAATGATTAAGACGGTCAGTTCGTTGTCTTCCGGTTTTAAGACATTTGTAATATCTAACTATTTGGAATTTACATGACTAATAGTTTTGAAACAATTATAATACATTAGTGATAATAAAAAATTCAAAAATTTACTTCTCAAATAGGATTTTTCTCAATAATTTTTAAACATAATTTTGGGGCATTGAATTGGTTATTTTTTTCACGTCTTCACATATAGCGTGCTTGCATGTCAAGCTCATGAACTGTGAACGAACCTCCACCCATATCTTTTCAAAGTTCAAGCCATTTGACATTTAGTAAACTTTAATATTTAATTATTTATATAAGTATAAAAAGTATCATATATTATTCTACCCTATGTAATAGGCTTTGAGGCAATGATCATTAACCCACTGGTTAAAATAAGGTACCCCTAACATATAAATATTAAAAGGTTATAGGTTCAAATCTCACTCTTAATAAAATGCTCAAGTTAAACCAGATGATTTTCTCAGCAATGGGTTTCCATCTGAGTGAGTTAGGATGCGGTCCCAACTGCAAAACGAATATGTGTATATTATATACACCTATATGCTTGTATTATTACATCTGATATATGATATGGACTTAACTATAAAAGTGTGTTGGAACGGTTATGGTTGTTTTTGTAATCTAATTTTTAAAGTAAACTTCACTTTTGCTCTCTGTGATTTGAAATAAATAATGGTTTTCATCCAAAGGTTTTAAAATTATGATTTTACTCCCTGTGATTTGCAATTCTTCTCAGTTAACGCCAACCCACTAACACCACTGACGCCACCACAACGCGAGCACCACCAACGCCACCCACTACACACCACCATTGCCACAACACCACCATCATCACCTAAACACTACACCCCAACACTACCGACCCCAATACCACCACCACCACCAGTGCCATCATAACACCACCACCACCTCAATACCTTCTCAGCTCTAAAACACAGACCTTAATCCCCAGAAATAACCATCGACCCACCCATTGGGCCTTCTCACACCCTTTCCACTAAAACCAAAACCTAAAACCCAGATCACAAAAAACACCTCAACATAGCGCGGATCTAGGGTTTGAGTGGCCAAGAACCCCCAAAACCCTTCTCTAATATGCGACGAGTCAATGGTGGAGGTATAGGTCGGCATGGTGGGTGTGTTAGTGGAAGAGGAGGTCCGTGGTGATGGATGTGCTAGTGGAGGTGGAGGTGGAGGTGGAGGTCAATGGTGGTGGATGTGTTGGTGTCGATGGTGGTAGCTTATGGCTGTGTTGGTGGAGGTGGAGGTCGACGGTGGTGGCACTGGAGGTGGAGGTCAACAATGGTGGCTATGTTAGTGGAGGTGGACGAAAATATGGGTGGTGGTGCAGTAGGTGGTGCATGTTGGATATCAAAAATACTATAAGAATAGAACAAGAGACTTTTAAGAGAATTCAAATGATACTTGTTACTTGCATGCATTACCAATGAAAGTACAAAGCTTTAAATAGAGAAAACAACAACGGTTATTCTAGAAAAGACAAAAGACTAGGACTTCTACTAACAACCCTATAGACCAGGAATTCAACAACTGACTAGCCGATAGGCTTTATTGAATTCAAATATCTTCACGTGCATGCATTCAAATTTCCATGTGCATGAGAGATTGGATCATATTATAATATCTCCCTTTGATTCAAACTCTCTTACTCCAAGCTTGTGTTGAAAGTAGACAAACTTCTCCCTTGAAAGCGCCTTAGTTAAAATGTCTACAACCTGTTCATTTATACTGCAATGTTGTAGTACAACTTCTCCTTGATTGACTATCTCTCGAATGTAATGAAGTTTTAGTTCAATATGCTTCGAATGACTATGTAACGTAGGATTTTTGGCAAGGTAAATAGCAGAATGACTGTCATATATATTTGGCGTTGCATCCGATTGCTTCATCCCTAGATCATCCAGAACTCTCCGCATCCAAATAGCTTGACAAGCTGCATTTGTAGCTGCTATATAATCTGCCTCGGTGCTTGATAGAGCCATAATTTTTTGTTTTTTTGAGCTCCATGTTACAGCACCAGTGCCCAACATAAAGACGTTTGCAGACACGCTTTTTCTATCATCCACATACGCTGCCCAATCACTATCAGAGTAGTCTTGTAGTGTCACTTTTGCATATCTTGAATACCATATTCCATAATCACTGGTACTAGCCACATACTTTAAGATCTTTTTAGCAGCCCATAGATAGGTGCTTGTAATGGATACTTTGGATCATCGTTTAATCTTTATTATCACCTTGTAATGCATATATCAGGTGAGTATTTCCATACCCCTTTTTCTTATTTTCATACTTTGGGGTGAAACATGTTAACATATATCATTGCACTGGTAAACTTATTCGAGACTTGTAAACTTTATGGCAATTTACTTGTGTATTGTGGTTAGTTGAACTTTGTGGTTACCATGTTATGGCGTTATATGTACAATCATTAACTATTGCTATCCTGGCGACGTCATAGATCTATGGGCCTGACAAGCCTGCTTGTTTGATCCAAGTACACTTAGCTAATCGTATATACTTTTAACGTTTGACACTTATAAAACTTTGTCAAGGTTTGATTGTTGCATTGTTCATAACATCCCTAATCACTTTATTCACTAACTTATGACTTGAATTGCCATCTTTTATATATTCTACGTATTGAAAACTATGGAATGCTTACCAACATTTTTATGTTGACCTTTATTTTTAACATGTTTCAGGAATAACCCAAGTATGCGTTCTACTCCTTGAAGCTTATCACACTTAGGATTGGACTTGGAGAAATAAACGAATGATCTTGTTACTTTTATTTTTGTATTCTGGATGTATCTTTGTTTGAGCCTTTTATTGTATTGTTACAATTGAATCTTGATTAATATATTGGAATTAATAATAGCGTTATGTGGCTGTGAACAATCGTAACTCTCACACTTTGACGATTCCGTCATCAAGGTTGGGGTGTGACAGATGAATCTTGGAAGGAGCTTGCATAAACCATGCAATAACTCCTACTACAAATGCTATGTTTGGTCCCGAGTTAATCAAGTACATGAGGCCACCAACAATACTTATATACATGGTTGCATCAACTTTGTTTTCAGCATCATCCACCATATACTTTTCATTAGGAGACATTGATACTAACAATTGAAACTTCTTTAAGAGCTGCTTAGCATACTTGCTTTGGGACAAATAAATTCCTTGTTTAGACTGTATCACTTCTATAATACCCGTAATAAAATAATAATAATAATAAAATAATAATAATATATAGTTCAGGGGGGGTGATGTTGCCACTTGGAAACTTAAATTTATAACCTTGTGTACAAAATAAAAGAAACATGAAACCACAGGGACCTAATGTGTAAATATTCCAAAAACCAACTGCTTTCTTCTTCCTCCATTCGATACCCACGAGTTCAGCCACTTTACAACCGATCGATCGCACTAGCATGTTTAATAATCAAAGTAATACCGCAATATCGAACTTTTAATCATTATTAAGATTCCATTGTGTTGAATTGCATCTAAAAACACACAAACACATCATTTCGAAACCCATCTCGCCGCGGACCTGCAACTCGTTGAAACCTCAATCCGACCCTTCAAAACTCGAATTAAACAGAGGGTTTTCATCTGTGAGTTCATTCAAAGCTTCCTACCAATTTATTTGGTTTTCATCAAGGATTGGTCACCATCGAGCACCATCTGAGCCGCGACCTGTTCTTCATTCTAATCGTCTTCAATCCGTCATTAAACAGGTAATTAAACACGTTTTTAAACTCGATTGTAATCGAGGAATGAAAGCCCCAACATTGATTTTGCTATAAACATCGATTTGGGATTCAATTTGATCTAAAACCGAATTAGGGCTCGGTTGAAATTTGGGAAAAGGGATTAAATGGGTTAAAACCATTTCGAAACCAAGATAACCGCGGCTGGATGCCTTGGTTTACTGGTTGTGTGTGGGATTGTGGGCAAGAGGTCACGGGTTCAAACCCGAGCCCCTGCCATATCTTTTTTAAAGCCTTTCTAAGCCTTTAAAAATTACAGAAAAATTCTCAAAAATTATAAAATTCTTTTATAAGCTCTGTTTATTTTAAATCAGCAACCTTAATTTTTTTGTAATTTTCTTTAAGTCAAAACCTTTATAAAACAATGTAACAAAGACATTTAGTTTAATTCTTTTATGGATTTCTTTTAAATAAATAGTAAAAATATGATTAAACATAAAACTCATTATGAAAGTACCCAATTAATCTCCTGTAAATTAGTTTGTTAAAACCTTAACAATTTATATTTTATTATTAACAACGTTATAAATAGTTTATTTTGTTGAATTAAGCTCGTATTTTACAGCCAATTTACAGATAGCATAACTCTTTCATAACAGATTCAAATCAGTTAAACTTTATGTCCATGACGAAGTTCGTCGAAAGACGAATCCGTTGATATATAAACCATCGAAAAACTCATTCGTTTAGACCTCCAAACAGTCGTTTTTGTAACAGCTAGCAGTTCTGCGCAGCTGTAAAGATCCACGTTTTTCTCATATTTCGGTAATCCAAATCAGAAACTTTTCTAAATGAAAGTTGTTCAAAAATCACTAATCTAGTAAAATGAAGATTTTCAGAATTTTTAAACGTCGTTTAGTATTTTAACGAGTGCGAAAAGACAGAGGCAGAACTGGAATTTTTCAAACTATAATTTGCGTTACGATATTGTAGGTTCTCACGACGTTAACCGAGCCTAGACTTTGTTTCTGATTATTGTCATTCGTGTATAAGGTACGGATTCCGACCTTCCTCTCTCGTAGCATGAATTCCTCTCGTTCTTGATTTTTATCTTGAATCCAGAACTTGACTTGTTGTTTATTAAATCCATAAGATTATTGTTATAAATGATTATCGTATAGTTGACATCGTTTGCATGTGATAGGATTTATTTTCTTTGTACTCATTGTCACATGCTTCCTAAATTATTGATTATAGCTAGTGATCTTGATTAAGGGTTATGAGCACTAGTGTAACTTATTGTGTTATATTGGCTTGATCGATTGTATTATTGACCTCCGTACCCGAGCACATCCACCTATGGGGACATAGGGCGTCATTGTGGCACAAGTGACGTGCTCTATCTGTGGCAGAGCGATTAGACCACAGCGTCTCTACATTATTATTACGTGCTAAGTTGTTGCACATATTAATTAGTGTCAAAGGAGGCGTATGGATCGATCCTAGGATATCATTGTTGTTTATTGGTGAGATGGTTAGGTGTGTGTGCCCACATTCCTATCTCACATATTGGTGCATTAGAACTGCAGCTAATGTACACATTGTTAATTGTTATTATTATTGGCTCATATGGGTATTCCTTTTAGATGATCATTATCATTTGATTTTCAACTTGATCATCTCATGTTATCATTATTGATCATTGTATTGCTATTGTTTATTTCCGTTACTGAACATTCTTTGGCTCAGCCGTATTTTCTTTTGTTGTTTTCTCGTATTTTTATAGCAGGTACTCAAGGGCTCAGGGGAACGAGTGAAGAGTGTTAACTCAAGAAGTTAGGATGAGGACATTTGGATTAATAAGATTTAATAGTATTTTGATTTTAAGACTTTATTTAAATTATTTGGACCTATGTAAGGATTTGAGTGTTTCTTAGTACTTTAATTTTATTATCCATGAACCTCTGATTACTGTTTGTGTGACACGTCAGCCCTACCCGGGTTGGGGTGTTACAGTTATGGTATCAGAGCTTAGGCTCCTTCCTGTAGAAAACTTAAACTAAATAATTAAGACATGTGAGGATTGGGTAGACATTGGGTTAGATTCTCTATATATTATATGGCTATTTTCTAATTCACGTTGTTCTGATTAATGTGAAATGTTTTCATTTTAGATGCCTCCCAGCCGTACTTCACGAAATTCTAGCGGGTCGAATGGACCTGATCCAAACCTTGTTGGTGCTATGACCCAAGCACTTACTGCTATACTACCGACTTTGATTGATGCGGTACGTAATCCGAACCCAAATCCAAACCCAAACCCAAATCCTAATCCAAATCCAAACCCAAATCCGGATCCGAATCCAAACCCAAATCCAAACCCGAATCCAAACCCAACTGGTGCAGATGTTTGGCTAGCGCGATTTCAAAAGCAAAAACCACGATCATTCACTAAGGCGGCTACACCTGCCGTGGCCAAAGACTGGATAGCTCATATTGAGAAAATTTTTACCGTGCTTAGAGTTGATCAGCAGTACAGGGCGGGTTTAGCTGCTTATAAGCTGGAGGAAGATGCTCAAGTATGGTGGAGAATGTGGTAGCTGAAAGAGGAGGCGAACAGTTCGTGGAGACTCTATCTTGGAATGATTTTCGTTCCATATTCTTTGACAAGTATTTTACGAATGTGGATAAAGCAGCATACAGGCGGGAGTATGATAACATCCGTCAATGAAACGATGAATCACTCACTGATTTTACAGACCGGTTTTATCGACTGTTGGGATTTCTAGGTTCTTCTGCTGGACCACCCGAGGAACGGGCTGAAAAGTATCAATGGGCAGTATGTGATCGGATTCGTAAGGCTATTATTCACTCCACTTTCAACAATGTTGAGGAAGCAGTTAGGGCTGCAAAAAGGGTGGACCTGGAAGAAAGGAATTTTTGTTAAAATTTGAGGATAATAAGAAGCGAGTAGAGATGGGACTCGTATTCAGGCCGGCGGTGAGTCATCTCAAGGATCTGACCGAAATGGAAATGATCGTCAGAAAAATCAAGGATCGGGGAAGAACACTAAGCCATGGCATGGTAAGACTCGAAGTCAAGGTCAAATGATACCCTATCAACAACCAATTGCAGCTCAACCGGTGAATCAAAAAGGCAATCCTTCCAGACATCCGATGTGTACTCATTGTGGAAAGCATCATCCCGGAACTTGTCGTCGACTTACAGGAGCTTGTCTTGGTTGTGGAGATATGGGGCATAGGGTTAGTCAATGCCCAAAGGCGAGGAACCGACCAGAGAATGATGCTAAGGGAGCCAATGCGCCACCCACTACTGGAGGTCGAGTATTCGCACTAACTGTAGGGGAAGCTGCTAATGCTCCAGGTACATCTTCCCGTACTAATTCATTCTAATAATCATAATCTACTTCCATTGATTCTAGTTTTACCGTCGTTAGTATCTCATTAGTTATCAATATATAGGTACGATTTGTGGTATACTTCGTTATGGTGACTATGATATTTCTGTATTGTTTGATACTGGCTCCACCCACTCGATAGTATCTCATCTATTCACAACCGCCTTACGATCATGCCTACCGCTCTAGAGCCTGCATTAGTGATTTCTACTCCTGTTGGAGAATCGATTGTTATTTCACAAGTGTACCAAAACTGTCCTATTCAGATCGAATCAATCATTAGAGAGGCTGACCTATTTCCTATGCACATGGGTGATTTCGATATTATTCTTGGCATGGATTGGTTAACACGACACCAGGTTACCATAGAATGTCAAACTCGTCGTGTGCTATTTGGTGATCCTGTGAATCCTGACTTAGTTTACCAAGGGAACCTACCTCGGAAGCCTCTCAAAATTATCTCTGCTATGAAAGCCCAAAAGCTTATATTCCGTGGATGTGAGGGATTCTTAGCTTCTATAAAAGATACATCAGTGGATACTCCTCGTATTGAAGACTTTCCTATTGTTCGGAATTCTCTGATGTCTTTCCTAAAGAACTTCCAGGGTTACCACCTGAGCGTGAAGTCGAGTTTACTATTGATTTAATCCCCGGGGCGGAACCTATTTCTAAGGCACCTTATCGGATGGCTCCAGTAGAGTTAAAGGAATTGAAAGAATAGCTGCAGGAGTTATTACAACTCGGATTCATTAGACCAAGTGTTTCACCATGGGGCACCGGTATTATTTGTGAAGAAGAAAGATGGTAGTATGCGTCTATGCATCGACTACCGAGAGCTTAATAAGATTACTATCCGGAACCGCTATCCGTTACCGCGTATTGACGATCTCTTCGATCAACTACAAGGGGCAAAGTTCTTCTCTAAGATCGACCTCAGATCAGGATACCATCAATTGAGGATCCGAGATCAAGATGTTCCTAAGACAGCATTCCGCACCCGTTACGGTCACTATGAGTCCTAGTTATGCCTTTTGGCTTGACTAATGCTCCAGCTGTCTTTATGGACCTCATGAACAGAGTGTTCCATGAGTATTTGGACCGCTTTGTAATTGTTTTTATCGATGACATCTTGGTATTCTCTAAAAGTAGAGAGGAGCATGAAGACCACCTTCGCACGATTTTGGAGACCTTACGCCAAAAGAAGTTATATGCTAAATTTTCTAAGTGTGACTTTTGGCTTGAACAAGTGGCATTTTTAGGCCATGTTGTATCAGCTAAAGGTATCACTATGGATCCGGCAAAGGTGGAAGCTATTACTAAATGGCCTCGACCGACATCCGTCACTGAAGTTCGTAGTTTTCTTGGTTTAGCGGGCTATTACCGACGTTTTGTGGAAGGTTTCTCTCGTGTAGCATTACCTCTAACTCAACTTATGAGAAAGGGTGTAAAATTTACTTGGAACGAGGATAGAGAAAAGAGTTTTGAGGAACTGAAGAAAAGACTAGTATCTGCCCCTATTCTTACGTTACCTTCGGGTTCTGGCGGATACCAAATTTATAGTGATGCATCAAGAAGGGACTCGTTGTGTTCTTATGCAGCATGGTAAAGTTATTGCCTATGCTTCCCGACAGCTTAAACCGTACGAAGTAAACTACCCAACACATGACTTAGAGCTTGCAGCTGTAGTGTTTGCATTAAAGATTTGGAGACATTATTTGTATGGAGAGACATGTGACATCTTTACTGATCATAAGAGCCTTAAGTATATTTTCACTCAAAAAGAACTCAATATGAGGCAGAGGAGATGGTTAGAACTACTCAAGGATTACGATGCCAACATCCAGTATCATCCGGGCAAGGCGAATGTCGTGGCAGATGCTCTCAGTCGAAAGAGTGCAGGTGGAGTAGCATGTCTTCAATCCAACCACAGATTATCTCAGATCTGGATAGAATGGAAGTTGGGTTACAGCTTGGTGAGTCTAACGGTTATCTAGCCAAGATGAGGATAGAATCTGATCTTATTACACGGATCAAGGAAGCTCAGAATCAAGATGGAGAACTTTGGGCGATATTACAAAATTTGAAGATAGGGAAACAATCTGAGTTTCGAGTTGATGAACAATGAGTTATCTGGTGTGGGAATAGATTATGTGTGCCAGATGACTCAACCCTTCGTGACTCCTTATTAGCAGAGGCACACAGTTCACCATTCTCTATTCACCCGGGAGCCACTAAGATGTATAGAGATTTAAGGCAGAACTTTTGGTGGAGTGGTATGAAAGAAGATGTAGCTAAATATGTGAGTCATTGTTTAACTTGTCAGCAAGTAAAGATTGAGCATCAAAGAGCTAGTGGATTACTGCAACCATTAGATATTCCTGTGTGGAAATGGGATGATATTTCCATGGACTTTGTTACAGGCCTACCAAAAACATTCAAGAAGACGACGCCATTTGGGTCGTAGTTGATAGACTCACAAAGTCGGCTCATTTCTTGCCCATCCAACAGGGTTACTCAGTTAGCAAATTATCAGAGATATTTCTGCAAGATATTATCGACTTCATGGCACGCCATCATCGATTGTATGTGATAGAGATCCGCGTTTCACGTCACGTTTTGGAAGGGTTTCCAAAATGCTTGGGGAACCAAGTTAAGATTTAGTACCGCCTTTCATCCGCAGACTGACGGACAATCTGAACGCATTATTCAGACTTTAGAAGATATGCTTAGAGCATGCGCACTCGAATGGACAGGCAATTGGGATGAGTATCTATGCTTAGTTGAGTTCGCGTATAATAATAGTTGGCAAGCTAGTATTGATATGGCCCCGTTTGAGCTTTTATATGGCCGAAGATGTAGAGCACCAATATGTTGGAATGAGGTTGGAGAGAAGATAATCGAAGGACCGGATTGGTTAGAATTACTAATGACAAAGTTGCCATTGCCAGAGAGAAGTTGAAAGAAGCCCAAACTAGACAAAAGAGTTACGCCGATCAACACCGACGAGCGTTGGAATTTAGAGTCGGAGATCATGTGTTTCTCAAGTGTCACCTTGTCGTGGCATACGTCGATTTGGAATTAAAGGAAAGTTAAGTCCACGTTTTATCGGTCCGTTTGAGATTCTTGAAAGGGTTGGTGAAGTCTCCTACCGTTTGGCTTTACCACCTCAACTGTCACATGTGCATAACGTCTTCCATGTCTCTTTGTTGAGGGGATACAACTATCACCCGTTACACGTTATTAGTTACCCTCTTCACGTGATTCAAGAAGATATTTCTTATGAAGAAGAACCTGAAGCTATTATTGATCGTCAAGAACGAGTTATGAGACGCAAGTCTATACCGTTCGTTAAAGTTTTATGAAAAATCATTCTGAACGCGAGGCGACATGGGAGACAGAAGAAATGATTCGTTCACAGTATCCATACTTATTCGACAACTAAGTGTATGTTTTCTAAGCCTAACTGTTAGTGATTACTCTATTCGTGAGTGGTGTGTGTTAAAGAAGTATTATTTTCACCGTATTGTATTTACAGAAGGATTCATGCTACATTATTTAGAATTTCGAGGACGAAATTGTTTTAAGGGGGGTAGAATTATAATACCCGTAATAAAATAATAATAATAAAATAATATAATAATAATAATAATAATAATAGTTCAGGGGGGGTGATGTTGCCACTTTGGAAACTTAAATTTATAACCTTGTGTACAAAATAAAAGAAACATGAAACCACAGGGACCTAATGTGTAAATATTCCAAAAACCAACTGCTTTCTGCTTCCTCCATTCGATACCCACGAGTTCAGCCACTTACAACCGATCGATCGCACTAGCATGTTTAATAATCAAAGTAATACCGCAATATCGAACTTTTAATCATTATTAAGATTCCATTGTTTGAATTGCATCTAAAAACACACAAACACATCATTTCGAAACCCATCTCGCCGCGGACCTGCAACTCGTTGAAACCTCAATCCGACCCTTCAAAAACTCGAATTAAACAGAGGTTTTCATCTGTGAGTTCATTCAACTTCCTACCAATTTAATTTGGTTTTCATCAAGGATTGGTCACCATCGAGCACCATCTGAGCCGCGACCTGTTCTTCATTCTAATCGTCTTCAATCCGTCACTAAACAGGTAATTAAACACGTTTTTAAACTCGATTGTAGTCGAGGAATGAAAGCCCAACATTGATTTTGCTATAACATCGATTTGGGATTCAATTTGATCCAAAACCGAATTAGGGCTCGTTGAAATTTGGGAAAAGGGATTAAATGGGTTAAAACCATTTCGAAACCAAGATAACCGCGGCTGGATGCCTTGGTTTACTGGTTTGTGTGTGGGATTGTGGGCAAGAGGTCACGGGTTCGAACCCGAGCCCCTGCCATATCTTTTTTAAAGCCTTTCTAAGCCTTTAAAAATTACAGAAAAATTCTCAAAAATTATAAAAATTCTTTTATATAAGCTCTGTTTATTTTAAATCAGCAACCTTAATTTTTTTGTAATTTTCTTTAAGTCAAAACCTTTATAAAACAATGTAACAAAGACATTTAGTTTAATTCTTTTTATGGATTTCTTTTAAATAAATAGTAAAAATATGATTAAACATAAAACTCATTATATGAAAGTACCCAATTAATCTCCTGTAAATTAGTTTGTTAAAAACCTTAACAATTTATATTTATATTATTAACAAACGTTATAAATAGTTTATTTTGTTGAATTAACTCGTATTTACAGCCAACTTACAGATAGCATAACTCTTTCATAACAGATTCAAATCAGTTAAAATTTATGTCCATGACGAAGTTCGTCGAAAGACGAATCCGTTGATATATAAAACATCGAAAAACTCATTCGTTTAGACCTCCAAACAGTCGTTTTTGTAACAGCTAGCAGTTCTGCGCAGCTGTAAAGATCCACGTTTTTCTCATATTTCGGTAATCCAAATCAGAAACTTTTCTAAATGAAAGTTGTTCAAAAATCACTAATCTAGTAAACTGGATATTTTCAGAATTTTTAAACGTCGTTTAGTATTTTTAACGAGTGCGAAAAGACAGAGGCAGAACTGGAATTTTTCAAACTATAATTTGCGTTACGATATCGTAGGTTCTCACGACGTTAACCGAGCCTAGACTTTGTTTCTGATTATTGTCATTCGTGTATAAGGTACGGATTCCGACCTTTCCTCTCTCGTAGCATGAATTCCTCTCGTTCTTGATTTTTATCTTGAATCCAGAACTTGACTTGTTGTTTATTAAATCCATAAGATTATTGTTATAAATGATTATCGTATAGTTGACATCGTTTGCATGTGATAGGTTTTATTTTTTTGTACTCATTGTCACATGCTTCCTAAATTATTGATTATAGCTAGTGATCTTGATTAAGGGTTATGAGCACTAGTGTAACTTATTGTGTTATATTGGCTTGATCGATTGTATTATTGACCTCCGTACCCGAGCACATCCACCTATGGGGACATAGGGCGTCATTGTGGCACAAGTGACGTGCTCTATCTGTGGCAGAGCGATTAGACCACAGCGTCTCTACATTATTATTACGTGCTAAGTTGTTGCCATATTAATTAGTGTCAAAGGAGGCGTATGGATCGATCCTAGGATATCATTGTTATTGTTTATTGGTGAGATGGTTAGGTGTGGTGCCCACATTCCTATCTCACATATTGGTGCATTAGAACTGCAGCTAATGTACACATTGTTAATTGTTATTATTATTGGCTCATATGGGTATTCCTTTTAGATGATCATTATCATTTGATTTTCAACTTGATCATCTCATTGTTATCATTATTGATCATTGTATTGCTATTGTTTATTTCCGTTACTGAGCATTCTTTGGCTCAGCCGTATTTCTTTTGTTGTTTTCTCGTATTTTTTAGCAGGTACTCAAGGGGCTCAGGGGAACGAGTGAAGAGTGTTAACTCAAGATGTTAGGATGAGGACATTTGGATTAATAAGATTTAATAGTATTTTGATTTTAAGACTTTATTTAAATTATTTGGACCTATGTAAGGATTTGAGTGTTTCTTAGTACTTTAATTTTATCGTTATGAAACTCTGATTACTGTTTATGTGACACGTCAACCTTACCCGGGTTGGGGTGTTACACTTCTAATCCAAGAAAAAAGTTAAGATGACCCATATCAGTCATCTTAAATTCATCCATCATACTCTTTTTAAAGGTGTGAATGAGGTCTGTAGACGAGCTGGTACAGATGATATCATCAACATATAAACATACATATAAAACATCATGTGTACCTGATCGTACGTTGTATGTATAATGTGGGATCACTATCACTCCTCACATAGCCATACGAACAGAAATAGGAATCAATCCAAGAATACCATGCTCTGGGTGCTTGTTTAAGCCTATAAAGTGTTTTGTGCAGTTTATAGACCTTCTCCTCCTGTCCTTTAACTTCAAACCCCGGTGGTTGCATAACATGGATGTCTTCTGTCAGTGTGCCATTCAAGAAGGCAGATTTAACATCCAACTGATACACTAACCACTCCATTTGAGTAGCAACCACAAGAACAATACGGATTGTTTCGAAGCGAGCTAGGGGTGCAAATGTTTCTTGAAAATCAATAGCCTGCTGTTGAGAATACCCTTTGGCCACTAATCTTGCATTGTGTTTCATGAGAGTTCCATCAGCATCATACTTTTGTTTAAACAACCACTTGACACCTACAACATTCTTTTCTTTGGGTAGACTTACAAGTTCCCACGTGTGATTCTTTTCAATGGCCTCAAGTTCATTGACCATAGCATCACACCGTTCTTTACTGTGAGCAGCTTTCTCGTATGTAACTGGATCAGCTATGTTCAGAGCAAATTGACAGGAGGTTAGGTTGTCTTTTTCATCGGAGAGATCCTTTCCACTATGATAGTCTTATAACCAAATGGGTGGTTTGGTTATTCTTCAGGGTGGTCCTTCTTAAGGAACCCGAAAAGAGGTGTTGGTTGGAGTGTTTGGTGATGGTGGTTGAATAGGTGAGATGTCAGATAAGTTAGGTGAAGGAAAAGGATGGGTGGTACTATTTAAGGTAACTACATGAAGTGGGGTCAGAAAAAGTAGAGGAGTTGACATGGGTGGTACTATTTGAGGTAGTGGTCTCAGGTGTAAAAAGAGTAAAAGGGTCACCATATGTATGGTCACTATCATAACTTGCTTTTGATGCTTTCCAGTACCATTTAGTGTCTTCAAGAAACACAACATCCCTTTTTGTTGATAATTTGTGTGTGTCAGGTTTATACAGTCTATACCCATAACTGTGACATGAGTACCCAATAAAGAATTTCTCTCTGATTTGTTATCCAGTTTCTTTCCCATTTAAGAGGGAACTAGGCCATAGGCTATACAGCCAAAGACCCGAAGGTTTTAACCGATGTTTTATGGTCGTTCTAAGCTTGATAGAGTGTTTGATCAGCAAGAGCTCTTGTTGGTGACCTGTTAATTAAATAAATTGCAGTAGCCACTGCCTCTGCCCAGAAACAATTAGGTAAACCTGCATACCTGAGCATACTATGAACAAGTCCTATAATGGTTATATTTTTTCTTTCTGTAGTACCATTATGTTGAGGGGTGTATAGAGTAGTTAACTCCTTTTGATGCCATGTTCTTCACAGTAAGTACTAAACTCATGTGAACAAAATTCACCCCCTATCAGATCGTATTACTTTAATGCATTGACCAGACTCTTTCTCAACCAAGGATTTAAAGACTTTGAATTTTGAAAAAGCTTCTAACTTATTAGTAACAAAATATACCCACACATTCTAGTAAAATCATCAATAAACAATAGATAGTATAAGCTATTGTCTAGGATAGGTACCGCCATTAGACCATATAGGTCTGTGTGAATCAACTCTAACTTTGCTTTTGCATGCCAAGTTGTACCATGGAAATGTAGATGACTTTGTTTGCTTTGTATGCAGGCTTCACATGCTAGGGATGAGGTGACTTTGGGCAGGCCTAAGACCATTCCTTTTTCTGACAATTGCTTTAGACCATCATAGTGGAGATGACCATATCGGTGATGCCATACTTGTGCACTAGTGTCTCTCTTGTTGGTGGTAGGCCCCTTATGAACCAGTGTCATACAGGTAGCATCAAGAACACACATATTATTTCCCGCAACTGAAATTTGCATAATGTCATTTCCTCATTTTCCTTTGATAATACATTTGTCATTATCAAAATGAACAACGTATCCTTTCTTCATAAGTTGACCAACACTGATTAGATTGTATTCAAGTTTGGTGCATAGTAAACATCATCCAAAAGTTTGAATTTATCTACACTAGTGTTGATTTTAACTGTACCATGGCCTTCCACATCAAGCTTCTTCTTGTCACCAAGATGAACATCCAACTTGAATGTTTCATCAAAGTTAATGGAGTGGTCTCGAGCACCTGTCATATTGTCACACCCCCACTGAGAGCGGAAACACGGGGATGTAGACGAGACGGGATCGTCATAACACATTCTTAACAATAGAGATGCAATATATGTAATTGATGATAAAAGCGTGTCATGACGACACCCGACACAAATGAAGACTTGTGTCGTGTTTAGTCAATATTCACGACAGCATAGGCATAAGCATTAACTTGTAAATGATTCACATAACCAAATATTGTATCCTTGTAATGTAATTCCCACAACCCGGGAACAAGTATTCAAAAGAATGATAATTATTTAATAGACTACAACATTGTTTCAAAATGATTGTTTGTCAAGTATGTTCAGTCTCAAAAATGCATCCTAGGGTCTCCACTAAGGCAGCACTCCTAGATCTTCATGTATCATTGTCACCTTAAAAGATATGCTCAAAATGGTCAACAAAATTGTTGGTGAGCTCGCAGGTTTAAATTGTAAATATGTAATTGATGTTGTATAGTATTTGTTATGGAATACCGTGCATACAGTTATAAGTAAGCAAAATCACATAACCATGAGTTTTACAACCAAACCTAATGACGTACACACAACAACTTGTCGGAATATATTCACCCAAGGCCCGTTCCTGGCAAAATGATGGTACCAACTAGTAACATCTGACAAGGGTGGGGTGTCAACCCAGTAGTACTACCAATACCTATCCGTCGGTTCCAACATAGGAATTAAATGGTTGTAAGAAAGAACCACATAGCAAATCATGTATGCATCAGATAAGTACTTACAAACAGTATCACGTTGATTCCAAGTATGTAATTGTACAGTAATAGAAAACGGGTGAGCATACTTTTCCCCCATGTTTGTAAAAGATTGAAATATTGTATAAGCATAAAAAGGGGCCACGAAACTCACTTGTTAAGTGGTAAGTATGTATGATGAAAGCTTCCCAAACGTTGTACGCAATGAACGGTCAAACACCTATTGATAGTTATGTTAAGCATTAATGATGTGCCTAATGTTAATGGTAATGTTTAGTCGGGTCGGGTCGTATCGGTTTGGTCGCGGGTAACACACACACAACACACACAATAGATCTTATGTAGATCCAAGTACTAGAAACGTTGCCATTGTCGATGATATTTATGTAAAAGTGTCATTGTTGTTAGAGAAATACTTAGTAAGCATTAGTGTTGCAAATCGATTGCTGTTAGTTGTAAAATGTTAAGTTGATTTGATTTGGAATAACGTTAATAAGTTGAATAGTGTCAATTTTTGAAGATTGTCATTAGCAACGGTACTAGTGTCGATGTCACCTTAACATCGCGCGACAAACACACACCACACACAAGAAGAAACTCACACACAACAACTCCAATCGCACGACAGGACCAGACGCACGACTCAACACTCCATTCGCACGAATCAACCTTCAATCGTACAAATCAGCTTCATTCGTACGATTGAACCCTCATTCGTGCGACTCAGCATTCAATCGTACCATACAACACTCAATCGCACGACTTAACATCCATTCGCACGATTCAACCTTCATTCGTACGAATTAGCTTCATTCGTACGACTGAACCTCCATTCTTGCGACTAGGCATTCAGTCGTCCGATACACGCATAATCGCACACATTCATCCGCATAGACTCAATCGCATGAATACACAGTCGCATGGACTCAATCGCACGACACACACAATCGCATGGACTCAATCGCACGACACACACAGTCGCATGGACACAATCACACGACACACACAATCGCATGGACTCAGTCGCACGACACACCCAGTCGCAGCACACAATCGCACGATAAACACGGACGCATGGCTCAGTCGCACGACTCACTCAGTCGCACGGCTCAGTCGCATGACAGACCCAGTCGCGAAAACAGCAGGTTCGCGACTGCAGAAGTGCTGTGCAGCCTTCGGCTGCTCCGTGCACGAGTTTCACACCTCAAGGACTTCCAGAAACACTTATCTAACATATCTAAGCAAGATACACATGCATAAAGGCAACACACGCACCCACACGACCTCATGTGCTCGGGTTGAACCCGAGCACCCGAAACCCTAAAATCGCAGCAGTAAAACGAGCAAGAAAGGACGACCAAGGTCATATACCTGCTAGGAATGTGTAGTCTCAGCTGTAGCTGTGGTTTAACCGGTGAAAACGCGACGAAACGGGGCGGTTTTGGTGCAAGGATGAGGAAGAAAATGGAAGAAGAAGATGAGGAAGAAGAAGGAGTTATGAAGGCTAGGGCTGGAACATGGGTATTTATACCCAGCCCTAGTTTGGCAAAATGTCACATTTGGTCCTTGCACTTAGCCCCCGAGTTTCCAATTTTCGCTTCGGTTAAAAATGACTTAAATCGGCTTAGTTGTATTAATGATAAAAATGAAAATAATGATACTTGTAACTTAAAATTGGTCTTGTTAATGTCAATAATAATATATAAAAATGATATACTTAATGATAACGATAAGGACAATTGTAAAGGTTTCAAAGATAGAAACGCTAACGATGAGAACACAAAGTAACAAATGATAAAGCAAGTATAATATCCACACAAATAGCTTATAAAGCTAAGGATTGAATGATCACAGTAAAGTTAACGGAATTCACGTTAAATAACGGACCTTTTGGGTGACGGATGTCACAGTGTCCCCCAGTTGAGAGAATTTCGTCCCGGAATTCAACTGGAGTTAGGTCCTAGAGTGTCATCCTCGAATAGGTGTGGATATTTGCGTTTCATCTGGTCTTCCCTTTCCCACGTAAACTCCGGTCATCATTTGGAGTTCCATCTCACGCAGACAATCGGGATCTTGCTGCGCCTTAATCGTTTGACCTTTCGGTCCATGACCTCTATAGGTTTTTCGATAAAATAAAGCTTTTCGTCGATCTTGATTTCCTCAATTGGTACATGAAGAGACTCTTTGGCCAAACACTTTTTGAGGTTCGACACATGAAAAGTATCATGTACACCGCTAAGTTCTTGTGGCAACCTTAATCGGTATGCCACCAGACCGTTTCTTTCTGTAATCTCAAATGGTCCTACGTATCTTGGGGCTAACTTCCCTTTCTTTCCAAATCGAACGATCCCTTTCCAAGGAGAGACTTTGAGTAAAACCCGATCCCCAACATTGAATTCTAGAGGCTTCCGACAGTTGTCGGCATAGCTCTTTTGGCGATCTCTGGCAGCTTTTAGTCTGTCTTTGATTTGGAAAATCTTGTCTGTTGTTTCCTGAATAATCTCTAGGTTGTCAGCTGGCTTTCACCAATCTCTTCCCAACAAACTGGGGATCAACATTTCCTCCCATACAATGCTTCAAATGGAGCGCATCCAATGCTCGTATGGTAGCTGTTGTTGTAAGAGAACTCAATCAATGGTAAGTGAGTGTCCCAGCTACCACCGAAGTCGATTACGCAAGCCCTAAGCATGTCTTCCAACGTTTGTATTGTTCGTTCACTTTGGCCATCTGTCTGTGGATGGTAGGCGGTACTCATATCTAATCGAGTGTCCATTGCTTTCTGCAGTGTCTGCCAAAATCATGAAGTAAATCGGCTGTCACGGTCAGATATGATCGACACCGGTACTCCGTGCCATGTCACGACCTCCTTTATGTACAATATCGCCAACTTGTCCATCTTGTAATCCTCTCGGATCGGTAAGAAATGGGCTGACTTCGTCATACGATCCACTATAACCCATATCGAGCCATGCCCGCTACTTGTTCTAGGAGTTTGGTAATGAAATCCATGGCTATATTCTCCCATTTCCACTCGGGAATTTCAGTTTGTTGTAATAATCCCGATGGTTTCTGGTGTTCAGCCTTAACTTTCGAGCATGTCAAGCATCGGCTTACATACATGGCAATGTCTTTCTTCATGCCTGGCCACCAGTACAGATCTTTAAGATCATGGTACATCTTGTCTGCACCAGGATGAACAGAATATCGTGTCTTGTGCGCTTCATCCATGATTAGGGTACGGACATCTCTGCATTTGGGTACCCATATACGATCCATGAAATACTGTATACCATCATCCTTGCAAATCATCTGTTTATCCAACCCTGGAATTCTTCTCCCGCAAGGTTTTTTTCTTTCAATGCCTCACTTTGTGCAATTTGGATCTGAGCTTTCAGATTCGTTTGAACAGTCAATCCCAACGCTCGAGCACGTAGTGGTTTCACGCGTTCTTTGTGGCTTAAAGCATCAGCCACCACGTTTGCTTTCCCCGGATGATACCGGATTTCACAATCGTAGTCACTAAGTAACTCTACCCAACGTCGCTGACGCATATTGAGTTCTTTCTGATTCAGGATATGTTGAAGGCTCTTATGATCTATGTAGATGATGCATTTGGTTCCATACAGATAATGCCTCCATATCTTAAGTGCAAATACTACAGCACCCAACTCCAGGTCATGAGTCGTATAGTTCTTTTCATGCACCTTAAGTTGTCGTGAGGCGTAGGCAATCACCTTATCCTTCTGCATTAGCACACAAACCAATCCTTGATGTGAAGCATCGCAGTACACCATGAAATCATCCGTTCCTTCTGGGAGGGACAATATAGGTGTGTTGCACAACCTCTCCTTCAACGTTTGGAATGCTTGTTCTTGGGCATGTCCCCAATCAAACTTCTTGTCTTTCTGAGTAAACAGGGTTAACGGTTGAGCAATCTTTGAAAAATTCGCAATGAACGACGATAGTATCCGACCAATCCTAAGAATTGCCGTATCTCGAAGGTGTCTGGGGTGCATCCCATTTCTTCACCGCTTCAATCTTATCGGGATCTACATGAATCCCATTTTCGTTCACCACATGCCCTAAAAACTTTACTTCTCAAAGCCAAAACTCGCACTTCGAGAATTTAGCGAAAAGTTTCTCTTCTTGTAATAGACTCAGTATTGCCCGAAGGTGTTCATCATGGTCCTCTTTCGATCGGGAGTAGATAAGTATATCGTCTATGAATACGATCACGAACTTATCCAAGTAAGGTTTGCACACTCGATTCATCAGATCCATGAACACAGCTGGTGCGTTAGTCAGTCCGAACGACATGACTAAGAACTCATAGTGCCCATAACGAGTCCTAAACGCTGTCTTCGGTATGTCATTCTCGAAAACCCTTAGCTGATGGTACCCTGAACGAAGGTCGATCTTGGAGAAATACGAGGCTCCTTGTAACTGATCAAACAAGTCATCGATTCTGGGAAGAGGATATCGATTCTTCGCAGTCAATTTGTTCAACTCGCGATAATCGATGCACATACGGAACGACCCGTCTTTCTTTTGAAAATAAGACCGGTGATCCCCATGGTGAATGACTCGGCCGAATAAAACCCTTCTCCAGTAGTTCTTGTAATTGGCTAGATAACTCTTGCATTTCTGATGGTGCTAACCGATACGGTGCTTTTGCTACCGGCGTAGCTCCAGGAACCAACTCTATACGAAATTCCACCTATCGTGGAGGAGGCAAACCCGACAACTAATTAGGGAATACATCCGGATAATCTCGTACTACAGGAATATCTACCAACTTGTTGTTCTCTTCTTTCTTTTCCACTACATGGGCAGAAACGCATAACACTACCTTCGTAAACATCGACGTGTCTTCATGCAAGAAATAAGCTTTAGGGTTCTTCCTGGTCGTTCTCCTTGAATCTCGAGTACCTCCCCGTCTGGCATGGGGATTCATACTACTTTCTCCTGACAAACAATCTCAGCTCCGTGTTTCGACAAACAATCCATCCCCACAATCACGTCGAAACTTCCCAGCTCAAAAGGTATTAAGTCTATATCGAAGGTATGGTTTTCCAATATCATGGAGCACTTTCTAATAATCTCATCGGCCGGTATAACTCTACCGTTGGCCAGTTCTACGGAGAAGCTAGTTTCTAGCCTACTAGGGTTCAAGGCAAGCATGTGAGCAAAATCAGAAGATATAAAACTATTATCTGCTCCAGTATCAAACAATATAGATGCGAAGTGGTGATTGAGCAAATACGTACCCGTAACGACATTCGGGTCCTGACGGACGTCATTTGCTCCGATAACGAACGCACGTCCTCTGGCAGCATTTCCTTGATTCCCTTGGACTTGATTACCAGCTATGGCCATCACTTGAGCTTGGTTGTTTCCTTGCTGACCCTGCGCCCGATTCAATCTGGGGCACATGTTCCGGTAGTGACCCGGTTTCCACACTCATAACAGACCCTGGCATTTCCGGCGGGGTTAACCGCGTTGACGAGTGCAACAAGATTCGGTGCAACTCTACAATCTTTCGCTAGGTGCCCCGGGCGTCTACAGTTCACACACACCCGGCACTGCATTGCTGGGGATGATGATAGTTGCACCTATCACATTTGGGGTGTGGCCCACATATTCCCTCTTGCCTTGTGTCACTGCCACAAAATTCCTGGTTGTCTTGGCTATTTTGTCGAATTTTCCGGTACTCAACCTGCTCGTTTCCCCAACATCCTTTTTTTCTCAGCTCCTTTCCCCAGAACCCCAGTTCTCACCATCTCATCTGTTAATGTACCATCCTTCAGAATTGCACTCTGAATAGTAGGAGGGCTGCTGCTGTCACCATTTCCCGTATTTGAGGCACAAGTCCCCAGATGTACCTTTCGATCCTCTTGGATTCCGGGGTCACGAGATGTGGGACCAGTCTTGCCAACTCATGAAAATGATCAGTGTAAGCTGCGTGCCCAGTTCCTACCATAGCATGGTTCCAGAATTCTTGCTCCAATTTCTGCATCTCATTGAGTGGGCAGTACTCTTCAGTGATCAATGCTTTAAACTCATCCATTGTCATTTGCATTGCTGATTCTTTCCCCTTGCTTGAATCTGTGTTTCCACTAAGTTAGTGCTTTACCCTGTAGTGAACACGTGGCATACTTAATCTTTTGGCTGTCTAGGCACTCGCTGATATCAATGACGGCCTCCATCTTCTCAAGCCACCTTGTTAGAGCTATCGCTCCACCTTTCCAATCAAATTCCTTCGGTTTGCAGGCCACAAATTCCTTGTAAGAACATCCTCGTCTTGTATTAACAACCCCAGTTTCATTACCAGTTGTTCCACCAATCCCAGTATCTTCCCCTGTTCCTTGGTTATGCTCATTGTGAGTATCATTATCCCGTGGAGATTATGATTCAGAAGAGTGTCGCTCACTTGAGTCACTATCGTAGGAATCAGTGCGGGTAGCTGCTGAGCAATCATGGCAGCTATATCAGGGTTTTCAGTCCCCTGATTG
Source organism: Flaveria linearis (assembly GCA_024085815.1). NCBI lineage: Eukaryota > Viridiplantae > Streptophyta > Magnoliopsida > Asterales > Asteraceae > Flaveria > Flaveria linearis. The sequence continues at coordinate 76,992,017 of CM044010.1, forward strand.
TTGCTGACGGGAGCACCACCGTTCTTGGTGGCCTACCCCTGCCTCTGCCCTGTGGGTCTCACCCTCGCGATTCATACTGCGGGTGACTCTTCGAGGCGGCATCTACTAATCATAAAAGAAGTAAACATGTAAACTTTAGTCACTTTAAGATACACGTATAACTCCACTCATCAAGTTCCAACAATTCATGCTCCGGTCAATCAAGATCATCACGTAGACCATTTTAAGCACATTCTTAGTATATCGTGATGCTTATATATAGGGTTCCCCGCAGCGTTCCCACCACATCCACGATATACCTAGAATGATGCTTAAACCGGTTACTTGACATCCGATTTTCCTTAACATCATCCCAATGAATAACGTAATGTATGTGTAGAGAGTATTATCACTCTTCTACATTTCTTTGAAGTCCACTTTCATTCTAAGCATTTAATCAGTTCCATAGTTACTGAAATGCTAAATGGAGGAATGTTTCATGGAGAATAATATCAATATCATAATTGAAATCCCATGAAGGCTCTAAGTAGAATAGGACTTAAGTAATAGTAGAGGTTATGTATGTGTTATCACCATTTACAAGGTATTACTAGAATTATGATCCTAGCACCCTAAGGTATAGAATAGAAAACTTATAATACCCATGATCGTTACCTCATGGTAAGATTAGCCAGACTTCACATGCACTACAAATTGCAATTACATGTGCGCCCGTAATGGTAATTTGCCTTGCATGGTCACCCTTAGCTTCACCTACCCAAGCTAACATCACAGTATTGACAACATTCATCATGTACCGATCGTGTAAGTCCTCGTGTTCATGAACCCAAAATGTTCCAATAGTAGTCCGTCCTAACAAATAGATTCCAAGCGCATAATCTCAATTAGTATAACAAAAGTTGCCTATCCTTCATTCTTTCGGGATCTCAGGCATAACTATCTTAGGGTCGGATTTAGTATCCGAGATCGACGCTACGCGTGATCTGTGAAGTTCCCTTCAGTTTGGGTATTCCGACCTAATAGTATAATGTGGCGCGCATACGAATGTGAGGTTCTAGTAAAAGGCATCCCGTGTGGAAAGAGTAAGAGTAATGGTACTTTCCTCAGGATGGTCAGATAACAAGACATAGAGTCAAAGAACAAGTATAGAGACATAGAACAAGTATAGAGTATGAAGATAAAGAGCAAGTATAGAGGAACATACATGTAATATCAGATGCAACCCAATCCTAGCATGCATTCTACATGAAGGTTCCAAGGTTATAGTCTAGGTCAAGTGATTTGCCTAATTCTCTAAAACCAATGGCTCTGATACCAGTCTGTCACACCCCCGCTGAGAGCGAAAACACGGGGATGTAGACGAGACGGGATCGTCATAACACATTGTTAACAATAGAGATGCAATATATGTATTTGATGATAAAAGCGTGTCATGACGACACCCGACACAGATGAAGACTTGTGTCGTGTTTAGTCAATATTCACGACAGCATAGGCATAAGCATTAACTTGTAAATGATTCACATAACCAAATATTGTATCCTTGTAATGTAATTCCCATAACCCGGGAACAAGTATCCAAAAGAATGATAATTGTTTAATAGACTACAACATTGTTTTAAAATGATTGTTTGTCAAGTATGTTCAGTCTCAAAAATGCATCCTAGGGTCTCCACTAAGGCAGCACTCCTAGATCTTCATGTATCATTGTCACCTTAAAAGATATGCTCAAAATGGTCAACAAAATTGTTGGTGAGCTCGCAGGTTTAAATTGTAAATATGTAATTGATGCTGTATAGTATTTGTTGTGGAATACCGTGCATACAGTTATAAGTAAGCAAAATCACATAACCATGAGTTTTACAACCAAACCTAATGATGTACACACAGCAACTTGTCGGAATATATTCACCCAAGGCCCGTTCCTGGCAAAATGATGGTACCAACTAGTAACCATCTGACAAGGGTGGGGGTGTCAACCCAGTAGTACTACCAATACCTATCCGTCGGTTCCAACACTGGAATTGAATGGTTGTAAGAAAGAACCACACAGCAACTCATGTATGCATCAGATAAGCACTCACAAAACAGTATCACGTTGATTCCAAGTATGTAAATTGTATGTAAGTTGTACAACATAGAAACGGGTGAGCATACTTTTCCCCCATGTTTGTAAAGATTGAAATATTGTATAAGCATAAAAAGGGGCCACGAAACTGACTTGTTAAGTGGTAAGTATGTATGATGAAAGCTTCCCAAACGTTGTATGCAATGAACGGTCAAACACCTATTGATAGTTATGTTAAGCATTAATGATGTGCCTAATGTTAATAGTAATGTTTAGTCGGGTCGGGTCGTATCGGTTCGGTCACGGGTAACACACACACACAACACACGCGATAGATCTTATGTAGATCCAAGTACTAGAAACGTTGCCATTGTCGATGATATTTATGTAAAAGTGTCATTGTTGTTATAGAAATACTTAGTAAGCATTAGTGTTACAAATCGATTGTTGTTAGTTGTAAAATGTTAAGTTGATTTGATTTGGAATAACGTTAATAAGTTGAATAGTGTCAATTTTTGAAGATTGTCATTAGCAACGGTACTAGTGTCGATGTCACCTTAACATCGCGCGACAAACACACACCACACACAAGAAGAAACTCACACACAGCAACTCCAATCGCACGACAGGGCCAGACGCACGTCTCAACACTCCATTCGCACGAATCAACCTTCAATCGTACGAATCAGCTTCATTCGTACCATTGAACCCTCATTCGTGTGACTCAACATTCAATCGTACCACACAGCACTCAATCGCACGACTTAACATCCATTCGCACGATTCAACCTTCATTCGTACGAATTAGCTTCATACGTACGACTGAAACTCCATTCGTGCGACTAGGCATTCAGTCGTGCGATACACGCACAATCACACGCATTCATCCACATAGACTCAATCACATGAATACACAGTCGCATGGACTCAATCGCATGACACACAGTCGTATGGACTCAATCGCACGACACACACAGTCGCATGGACTCAATCGCACGACACACACAATCGCATGGACTCAGTCGCACGACACACCCATTCGCACCACTCAGTCGCACGATAGACACAGACACATGGCTCAGTCGCACGACTCACTCAGTGTTGGACCAAAAGAACCAATGAGCCAAGATCAGGAAAACCTCTAAGTCCCACATGCCACTGCTACAACTGCTGAAGACTCCCATCAGTTACAATGTTCTCTTGCTTGAATGTCAGACTCGAGAACATCTGAAGACTATCATCAGCTATTGTGTTCTCTTGCTTGAATGTCAAACTCGAGAGCATATTAGCTCCAGCCTTCTGCTGTTATGACAAAGTCTGAAGAACATAGTATGAAGATCAAATAATTGAAGAACATCAGCTGAAGAAGACCAAAGTACTGAAGTCTGAAGTACTGATCTTACAAGTACTGAAGACTTCAAGAACTGAAGACAAGTATTGAAGCATCAAAAGCTGAAGAACTAAAGAACTGAAGATCTTCTACTGAAGCACAAAGTCTGAAGACAAAGACTGAAGACAACAACTGATGATATCTACTGAAGTCATCAGTTGTTATATCATTTGAAGCAAAGTCTGAAGACCAAGTACTGAAGACTCAGAGTTTGTCACAACAACTGAAGAAGTCTTCTTCAGTTGTTGTGGTGGTTTTCCTTTTTAGTAGTTTATTTACTTTTAGTAGTTGTACAACAACTGAAGAGCATGTTCTTTAGTTGTTATAGTATCAGTAGTTATAAACGACTGAAGAGTTTGTTCTTCAGTCGTTGTAGGATTTCAGTAGTTTACTTTTGTCAGCACTTAGGAACTTTTGTAAGAAGATGTCAGTTGTTGACATCTTCAGTAGTTTATGTTTTGTCAGTTGTAATTTGAATATTTAGTGATGTCAGAAAAAGGACATCATGCCCATCCTTTTGCCGCCTATAAAAGGATGGGTACCATACTGTTTTAATTGCCGAAACGTGCGACCAATAGAACATTTATTGTTTTGCAGAAACTCTTCTCTCCATGTTTATGCTCTAATTTGAAATATCTTTTATGTTCTTGATTTAATTGCTAATCAATGTGCTAAATCCGCTGCAAACATAATCTAATTGATCAACGAGAGAGGCTGAGATCCTGTCAAATGGTATCAGAGCAGGTTAATCATTGATCGATTTCAACATTGATCATTTGAAACTGCTCTTTTGATCTCTCTGTTTGATCGAATTAGCAATTTGCAAGAGTTAGCCATAGAGAGTAGTTTCTGCTGTTTCCGGCCAACATCTTGAGGTCTTTTGGTGGTTTTGAGTTACGTTTGTCGTGTTTAAACTTGTTTTTGACCAAAACCTGAGATGACAACACCAACCAATGATCCTCACAATACTGGTTCCGCAACCAAGCCTCCGATGCTGGTTAGGAACGAGTATAACATATGGCAAAGACGTATGCTACACCACTTGGCTGTCAACAGTGCTGGTTGTTGGAAGTCAGTGGTGCATGGGCCATACAAGCCTATGGTGAGCGTCCCGGAGTCTAATGAACAGGTTGCCAAGAAACCTGAACAATATTCGGATGAAGATCTAAAGCTGTTCGAAATTGATGCCAGAGCCCATGGAATTTTAGCCATGGCCATTCCAAACGATATATATTCAGGGCTCTTGCATCATGAGTCTACTCATGACCTATGGGTTGCTCTAAAGGAACAATTTGGAGGAACTGATTCGGTCTTAGCAAACAATAGGGAAATCCTTGCCCAACAATATGAGACTTTCTCATATAGAAAGGGTGAGACTCTGACCCAGCAGTTTGAGCGGTTCTCTTGTTTAATCTCTGAGCTGAAGATGGTTAAACAAGAGTACTCCAAAAGCCAGATGAACAACAGGTTCCTCAGGTCATTGCCTGAGAGATGGGACACATATACCATTGTCCTACGCTCTAGTGCTGACCTTGACACTCTATCTCTCACCCAACTTCATGGGAAACTACTCACTTTTGAGAGAGAGGTAGAGCAAAAGAGGAAGTTGTCATCTTCTGGCAAACTTGCTGATGACTTTGTCCAAGGTAATGCTGCCTTGATAAGTCATGAGTCAGAATATGCTTCATCAGAAAGTTCTTATGATGAGCATATTGATTTCTCTACAAACTCAGAACAAGCTTTGTTGGTGTCAGTAGTTCAGGAGGAGGTGGTGACAACTTGTGTTTTCTGATGGAGGATTTGAAGGGCATTCCAGATGATGATCTGGAAGAGATGGATATTTTGAACCAAATGGCAATGATAAATATCCGATCTCAGAAGTTCTACAAAAGAACTGGTAGGAAATTCCCAGGACTCTCTGGCAAAACCAAAGTTGGTTTTGACAAGAGCAAGTTGAGGTGTCACAAGTGCCAAAGGCTTGGACACTTTGCAAGAGAGTGTAGATCATCTGGATCTAACTCATCTGCACCCTTTGTGACTTTTCCCAGCAATAGCTCAATGCACAAAGGGCAACCTTCCTATAGTTCTTCCCATCCATCTCAGGCACAAGCACCACCTGCTTATTTTGTGCCACAGGGTCATATGCCTTATCCTTACCCCTGTTACTACATGCCTCAGCCTGGTCAAACTCAAGCACCCCCGGCTCAACCACCTCATGCTCTTCCAGAGCCTCATTCTTCCCAATCTCATCACCACACACAATCTCAACAACAAAGCTTTTTCACCCCAACTGCTGTTGACTGGAGTAGTCTACCAGAAGAGCTATCTGGTCAGGAACCACTACTCCAAGGTGCTGGTCAACATGGTGGTGACCAACCTTTTGGAAATCTTGCTCTGATGGCCCTTGATTCTGATGAAGGGTCATCATCTAATGCCTCATCTCAGGTATCCACTGAGGCAAAAGCCAAGCTTTGTTCAGAGTCATGCATAGCAGTATTTGCTTCTATTAGAGAAGCAAATGTAGCTTTAATAGATAAAAATCTTGAGCTTGAGCACACTATTTCCAAAAGAAAAGCTGATTTTGAGGTTGTTCTAAAAGATAAAATGATGAGATTTACAAGCTTAACTGCCAAATCAAAGATGCTAAAGCTAGGGAAGATGTACTTCTTGAGAAGTACAAAGATCTCAAGGAAACTCTTGCAACCACCCAAGTTGAGTGTGATCGATGGGTGCAATCATGCAAGGGTTTGAAATGCTTCTTAGCAAGAAAACTGCTTCCAATGTGAAGTTTGGCATTGGCTATAATCACACTGCTCCTCCCACAGACTTCATTTCAAGAGCAGAAGTTGAATCTGATGGGGAGAGCAATAACCAATCCTTCTCATCATGTGACTTACTATCCTCTGAATCAGCATCATCAGAGATAGACTGTCACATGACCAAAAGGCTGATCAACTCAGGAGTTGTCACTAGAAGTACTGAAGGTACTGGAGAGCAAGTGACAACATCTGAAGTTCTAACCTCAAATACTGTTAGCACTAAAAAGAAGAAAACTAACAGTAGGAAAGGTTTGAAAACAGCTAGAGAGGATACCAGGAGAGCAGGCACTAGGAAGAAAACTGCTAGTACTGATGACAAACAGCCGAAGAACAAGTCTTCAGCAGTTAAATCCTCTTCAGCTGATGATCAGCATAAGATGAAGAAAAAGCCATGTGAGATATGTGGCTTATTCAATCATCTTACTGATGATTGCTGGTACAAAAGGGGTTCCAAACTCAAACAGAAGGAGCAAATCACTGAGAGCATCAATAAAATGAAGAATGAGTTTGAAACCAAGTTTGTATTAGCAACATCCAAACCTGAAATCCCTAAGCCCAAAGCTAAATCTAAAAAGAAGATAGGGATAACTCAGGCAACAGCTGAGGTTGCTCAGAAAAAGATGGTACAACATAGGAACTCATCATCAGCAAACTCCAATGTGTCTGAAGAGCTGAAAGCCCTATCACAGAATCAGACACAATTGGTGATGATGGTTCAGCAGCTAGTGGGAAGAGTCAACCACTTAGATGCTCCTGTGTTGAAATCACAGAAAAGGAAGTCCAAGCCAAAGGGTTCCTCTTCTGTACCATCTTCTTCACCTCAAGCTGTCACACACAACACAACTGTTAGTGCTGCACCTGTAGCTGAGAACAGACCCAAAAACAAGCAGGTTTGGGTCTCCAAGACAAACTAACACATGGTTGTGTTTGCAGGGTTCTTCAACATGCCTTAAAGCATCTGGTATGTAGACAGTGGAGGATCCATGCACATGACAGGAAGCAGTTCCCTTCTTAATGACTACTCTCAAGGAAAGAAGGGATTTGTTTCTTTTGGCAATGATGCAAAGGGTTACATCATCGGAAAAGGCTTTGTTTCCAATGGGGAAATAAGGTTTGATGATGTTAACCATGTGGAGAATCTCAAGTACAACCTCTTGAGTGTCAGTCAAATGTGTGACAAAGGCCATGTTGCCCTTTTCACAAGCCAGAACTGTCGGATTCTGTCATCCAAAGTTCTGAGTTTGATTGACAAGGCATTGGATGAACACACTCTCCTGAAGGCCAACAGGACAGGAAGAGTGTATGCCTTAGATCTTTCCAAAAAGATGGATCTAAAAGGCCATCCTTGCCTATTCTCCAAGGCATCTCCTCAAGAGTCCACACTATGGCATAGAAGGCTGGGTCATGTAAATTTCAAGAACATGAATCAGCTTATAAGCCATGGTTTAGTAAGAGGATTGCCTCTGAAGGAGTTCAAGTGTGAAGATGACTGCACTGCTTGCTTGAAAGGAAAGCAACACAAAGTTTCATTTCCTTCAATAGAAGAACCAAAGTCCACTGCCTGCTTACAACTTCTGCACATGGATCTCTTTGGTCCTGTCAGAGTAATGAGCATGGCAAAGAAGAAATACTGCCTGGTAATTGTGGATGATTACTCCAGGTTTGTATGGACTTTCTTCTTGCACTCCAAGGATGAAGCAGCAAAGACAATAATGAACTTTGTGTTACAAGTAGAAAAGCAGTATTCCCTACAGGTCAAGTGTGTGAGGAGTGACAATAGAACAGAATTTAGAAACCACACACTTGATGACTTCTACCTGTCCAAGGGAATTAGAAGGCAGTTTAGCATTCCTAGAACTCCTGAGCAGAATGGAGTGGTGGAGAGAAAGAACAGGACCCTCATTGAAGCAGCAAGGTCAATGTTGGCTGACTCTGGATTGCCACTGACCTTTTGGCTGAAGCTGTCAGTACAGCTTGCTATGTACAAAATAGAGCTTTAGTAAATAAGAGGTTGATGAAGACTCCATATGAAGTTCTTCATCATTTGGCTCCTCTTATTCATTCTTTAGAGCCTTTGGGTGTCCTTGTTTTATTCTCAACACTAGCAACCCACTCCATAAGTTGCTAGTAAGGTGGATGCAGGGTACTTTGTTGGTTATCATCAACTTGCAAAGCATACAGAGTCTTCAACTGTAGAACCAAGGGGGTTGAAGAAACTCTGCATGTTAAGTTCAATGAATCTCCAAAGGACAAGATTCCACAAAACCCTGTGGAGTTGTTTGATCTGGATATACTGCAATATGTTCCTTATCAACCTCCATCTGTTGAGCCTGTCAACAGATCTCCACCTGGTGGTACTGATGATGATGAAGTCAGTACTCACCTCTTCAGGATCAGTGACAATCTGCCTAAGTTCACTGAACCTGATGCTCCTATAGCCTCAGCAGCTCCATCCACTACAAATGCTGATGAGATTTCTGCTTGCTCTACTTCATTGAGCTGCCATCCTCTACATGGTTTCAGGAATCTCCATCACCATCTGTTGCTGCTGATGGGTCTACAAACACTTGCACAGATATTATAGTTTATCAAGAGCTCAAGAATCACCCCACTTCACAAATCATTGGTGATATCCAAGCTGGAGTTTCAACCAGGAATCAATTGTCAAATTTCTGCTTCTATGCTCTCTTCATCAGTCAGCAAGAGCCAAAGAACTATCATATTGCTTTAAGAGACAATGGATGGGTGGAAGCTATGCAGCTTGAGCTTCTTCAATTCAAGAAACAGCAAGTGTGGGAGCTTGTTCCATTACCCAAAGATAAGTGTGCTATAGGCACCAAGTGGGTATTCAGGAACAAAACAGATGAGAAGGGCCAAATTGTCAAGAACAAGGCCAGACTGGTTGTCCAAGGGTTTGCACAGGAGGAAGGCATCGATTATGATGAGACCTTTGCACCTGTGGCCAGACTGGAAGCAATCAGACTGTTCTTAGCTTATGCTGCCTTTCACAGTCTCAAGGTTTATCAAATGGATGTCAAAAGTGCCTTCCTATATGGAAAATAAAAGAAGAGGTTTATGTGTGTCAACCACCAGGCTTTGAGGACAATAAACATCCTGATTGGGTGTACAAGCTTGATAAGGCTCTCTATGGGCTGAAGCAAGCTCCTAGAGCCTGGTATGAGACACTCTCAACCTTTCTTCTAGAGAATAAATTCACTAGAGGCACCATTGATAAAACCCTATTCATCAAGACTGTGGGACAACATAAACTCCTTGTTCAGATTTATGTTGATGAATCATCTTTGCATCCTCTGATCCAAAGTTGTGTGATGAATTTACAAAGCTTATGAAGCTGAGATTTGAAATGAGTGCTATGGGAGAATACAGTACTTTCTGGGTGTAAGGGACTAAACAGTTGGATTACAATATCGTTGCAGGTGACATCATTTCGCACGATAATCTGCATGCCATGCAACTCTCGCGTGAAGATGCGAAAAATGGAAAATACATGCATGCGAAAAACACATGCATGCATGTGAGTCGCATGCGAAAAGAATTGTACTGCATGAAACAAACACATGCATGCGAAATGCATAAGAATCGCATGCATGTTGCAAAAGTGGGATGCGAAATATTTGGAAGCATGCGACAACTCATTTTCTGTAATATATATATAGTTGCATGCTTCAGTAATTAAGTGTGTGTGCCTTTATTTCCAAGTCAACCGAGTAGCAATTTATATTTGTAGTTTTTCGCTCATGTTGAGCAGATCACCCTTGTGTGATTTCCACCTTCGGGTGAGATCGATCTAGTATCGATTTTCATTGTAATCATTCGATAATATACGTTTGGTTTACAATGATTTGTGCTGAATGTTTTTGTTCTCTCGGTTGATACAATTCAAACCGCGCACCGTCCTCGCGTATTATCAAGTGCAACAAAAAACGAAGTGAGATCGATCGGATTTTGGACTTTACATTTGGTATCAGAGCAAGGTGTTGCTCTTGATACAACGGATCATTATTCCGCGATCTTCCGTTCGAGGACGTTAAACAAGCTGCAAGTTATCGGTTTCATCAAAGTTAAATTCGAAACCGAGAACACTTCAAATCGAGTTGGATGATTTGTGAAGTTTGAAGCTTACAAGTTGAGTTCAATTCGATATCCGCTTATGCGAGAACTTTTCTTCCGAAAGGTTTTATTGAAGATTCGGTTTGTTGAAGAAATTGAAGAATAATTCGATTCAAACAAAATGGTTGAGGTGATGTATTAATGCGCACACCAAGTGTTTGAGAAAATGCTCAATTGACAAAAACGATATCATAATCCAGGGGGAGATTGTAAGGGACTAAACAGTTGGATTACAATATCGTTGCAGGTGACATCATTTCGCACGATAATCTGCATGCCATGCAACTCTCGCGTGAAGATGCGAAAAGTGGAAATACATGCATGCGAAAAACACATGCATGCATGTGAGTCGCATGCGAAAAGAATTGTACTGCATGAAACAAACACATGCATGCGAAATGCATAAGAATCGCATGCATGTTGCAAAAGTGGGATGCGAAATATTTGGAAGCATGCGACAACTCATTTTCTGTAATATATATATAGTTGCATGCTTCAGTAATTAAGTGTGTGTGCCTTTATTTCCAAGTCAACCGAGTAGCAATTTATATTTTGTAGTTTTTCGCTCATGTTGAGCAGATCACCGTTGTGTGATTTCCACCTTCGGGTGAGATCGATCTAGTATCGATTTTCATTGTAATCATTCGATAATATACGTTTGGTTTACAATGATTTGTGCTGAATGTTTTTGTTCTCTTGGTTGATACAATTCAAACCGCGCACCCGTCCTCGCGTATTATCAAGTGCAACAATAAAACGAAGTGAGATCGATCGGATTTTGGACTTTACACTGGGTTTGCAAATCAAACAACTGGATGATGGAATCTTCATCCATCAGTCCAAGTATACCAAAGAGTTGTTGAATAAGTTGATTACAATCTTGTAAGCCTTGTTCTACTCCCATGAGCAGCATTACACAACTAGATGTAGATCAGAAAGGTAAAGCGGTTGATGAAACCCTTTACAGATGTATGATTGGGTCCTTGATGTACCTTACAGCTTCTAGACCAGACATCATGTTTTCAACATGTGCTTGTGCTAGATTTCAGGCTGTACCTAAAGAATCTCATTTGATTGCAGTCAAAAGGATCTTTAGATATCTGCAAGGTACCCAATCACTAGGTCTTTGGTATTCAGCTGGGCATTCTTGCAAATTAGTTGCTTTCTCTGATAGTGACTATGCAGGATGCAAAGTCACCAGAAAATCCACTTCTGGTGGTTGCCAATTCCTAGGCAATGTTTAGTTTCTTGGCAGAGTAAGAAACAAACATCCATTGCTACATCCACTGCTGAAGCTGAGTATATTGCTGCTGCAAGCTGTACTTCTCAATACTCTGGCTTCAGAACCAACTTCTGGATTATGGCATACTGAGACTAAGACTCCATTATTAATGGATAGTGCTTCAGCTCTCTGTATTGTTAAGAATCCAGTCCAGCACTCAAGGACCAAACATATTGAGATCAGACATCATTTTATCAGGGATTGCTATGAGAAAGGTCTGATTGATCCTAAGTTTTGTACCTAGTGCTGATGAGCTTGCAGACATTTTTACTAAGCCCTTAGATAGTGCCACATTCCAAAATTTGGTACTAAGGCTTGGTATGTTGCAGCTTGATTGATTTGGCCTATGCTGGTTCTTGTAGTCACAACTACTGAAAAGCAAAGGTCAAATACAAGTACTGATGAGTAATTTAGTCTTCAGCATTTCACAACTACTGAAGACTAAAATGACTCAAAGTACTGATGTACATTATTTATTGAAAAACAACTGATGTAGTGAGGTGGATTACAACTACTGATGTATGATTTTCAATTAAATAAGTACTGAAGAACAAATTTTGGTCATAAGTACTGATGTGTAATCTTACACAAATACTGAAGACAAAATTTGTTCACCAGCTCTGAAGAATATTTCATCAGCACTTGTGAACATCTGATCACAAGAGCTGAAGGCATAAATATCACAAGAACTGAAGGGTCAATGAAACATCTGAAAATCAGCCAAAGAGCTGATGAGTAAGTGTGGAGGCTAGTATGAAACAACTGATTTGACGGAAACAGCTGATGAGTCATTTCTCATCAGCTGATAACAACAGCTGATGTTTCATACACAAACAATGAAGGACAAGAGCATGTCTTCAGTAGTTCATAACTACTGACATCAGTAGTTCACAACTACTGAAGGCTAAAACCAAGTCCTCAGTTGTTTACAACAGCTGAAGCAATACCATGTCTTCAGTAGTTCAACTACTGATCTCAGTAGTTTACAACTACTGAAGGCTAACACCAAGTCTTCAGTTGTTCCAACGTCTGAAGAAGAATACTGGGTCATCAGTACATAACTACTGACGACTGAGTAACTCTTCAGACGTTCACAACATCTGAAGGACAAAACCAAGGTATCAGTAGTTTCAACTACTGAAGACTAATACCAAGTCCTCAGATGTTACAACCAATGAAGGTTAAAACCACGTCATCAGTTGTTACAACAACTGATAACTAACACTAAATCTTCAGTAGTTTTCTTTCAACCTTGCCCTACCCTATAAATACCCCACCTTCAGAGCATTACTCCTCACTTGACCTAATCTTTCAAAACCTCTGAAATTCCCATACACCATTAATGGCGAACATGCAACTGAAACCTCAACACAACTGTGTCGCCCATCTCACCAAGTCGCCATTATGGCCCAAATTTCACCAAGCCGTCGATCTCATGCACGACTCACCATACAAAACGGCTTTTCTCTTGAACCCCACTCTATACACCGACTCCTTGATGGAGTTTTGGACCAATGTCACCGTCCAAACCGGAGAGCAGAATGCCGAGGTCTCCCTCCGGTCCTCCTTCACGGCAAACCCGTGGTTATCACTCCAGCTGCTCTACGCCAAACCCTAGAGCTGGATGATGCCACTCACCCAACTTCCTACCCCAAAGGTACCCTTGATCTCTCCTTCACATCTCATGACTATCAGGGTAACCTCTCCGCCTCCACCTTGTTGAAGAAACACTTTCCTGACTCTCAACGATTGATCTTCCACATGGTGAATGTATGTCTGGCTCCCAAGACCTCTTCGTGGGACCAGATGTCCACAAGGTGGCAGCAGGTATTGTATTCTATCCTTGAGAAACAACCTTTAAATTTTACTGAACTTTTATTTTTGGAACTCAAGGACATGGCCACAAAACCTTTTTCTAACCGTTGGAACTTATATCCACGGTTCATAATGGCCATGCTCGAATACCAGCTTCAGGCTGAGGGACTAGTTGGCACTGGGATCCCTGCCATGGCTGTTCAAGCCGAGGTATACTCCAGGCACAACACTGACCAAACACTGAAACAGGCTGGCCGGCTGCGAAAACCCACGCAGCTGGAACCCACAGCCTCCACCTCCAAATCCAAAGTCCCCACCAAGCCAAAAGCCAAAAAGAAGCCCACAAAGGCTACTCAGGGAAATGAGTCCCCTGAGGATGCCCCTGCCACACAAAGGCAGGATGTACCTGCTGGTTCGATTCTCCCAGCAGGTACCACGACTCCACCCACCACAACCGCACAGGCTTCCTCTCAACAGGAGCCTGATGCAACCAATTTTGGGGCAACCACATTACTGGGGTCTCTCTCACTTAAGGAGACTGCCATTGAAGAGCACAGTCCTCCCCATGTGCATACTGCTTCTAGCCCACATACTGAGGAGACTGCCCCACTAAGCCCAACTTGGTAATAGCCAAAGTGCTGACTGATCTGAGCACTCCACCCTCTCCCCAGAAACCTATTACCACTGGGGAGACTACAACCAAAGAGGGGGTAGGCACAAGTGCTGATCGGAGCCCACAACACAGAGAATCAGTTCACTCTCCAGTGTGGCTAGGGAGAGAGAACAATCTGGTGAGGCTGCCACTTCCCCTGCATCAATATCTGAGCAGGGTGAAGCTGGTAACATCTCTAAGACCTCATCAGAGGCAATGGCCGATGATGGATCCAATCCGGAGGCCAGAAGTCCCCAGTACCATGAACAAGGGGCACATGTCATTACTGAGCCACACTCAGGACATGTTCATCCTGACAATGTCAGGAGGTCAGGTGATTCAGCTCATGCTGATGATGACCTGAGCTTCTTCTACGATGTAGTTGCTCAAAACACTATCCTTGAGGATGAGATAAGCAGACTCAAAGAGCTGCTTGCTCAGATGACTCAGGATAGAAGTCCATCTGCCACCACTACCCCACAGATGGCACCTTCACCTGAAGGTCTCACAAACACTGAGCCTGTTGGCTCGTCCTCGTCCTCGACTTCCTCTAAAAGGTGCACGCCCTTTCACCCTGCCACGAGGTGGTCTCCATGCTTCTTGAACAACCTATAAGGCTTCTTCATCCAGTCTGTCAAATGTATTGTGGTCCAGGGAAAGAGCACGACCAATTATTCTTTCTTCTTGGGACTGTAACAACCCATAAGTTTCACAGGTGAAACGGTTGCGAGGTCGAGGGCAATTTCCATGGATGGGATCACATAGTCAAAATGGGGTGATAGACTTCTAAGGACTTTCCCAACCACCATTTGATCCAATATTTATTCTCCTTAGGCTCTCTGTTGGCTAACATTCGCCATCATACGAGAAAAGTAGTTTCCTACCATCTCATCATCTTTCATAGTCAGGTTCTCAAAGTCTCGATGAAGACTTTGCAACTTGACTGCTTGTACTTGAGAGTCTCCTTGATACTCGATTCTGAGAGTGTCACATGTTACTTTTGTAGATTCTGCGGCGGCTACGCTAGAGAAGAGGTCGTCATGGACCCCTTGTTGAATAAGGGCCATTGCTAGAGCGTATTTTTTCTTAACTTCTCTATGATCAACAAGCTAATAGTATTTTTCTTGGTGCTTCTTGGTGCTCTTGAAGAACATGTGGTTTTCTGGTTGTTTCTTTTATTAAACAAAAGAACATTGCTCTTAAAAAAATCTAGAAAGACAACACAAACAACAAAATCTAAGATGAAATTTCTGCGACGTCTCCCATCAACGCCATTTGTAAGAACATCCTTTGACCCAAAACTATTAGCCATGTTGTTGTTCTCCCATGAGCCTTTGGGGAAGAGATTACTAACCAAGAGCGGGAAAATTTTTTCAACAAGAGGTACATCCTCAGACAACATGAACCAGAGCTATCCTTAAGTAAAGCGAAAGGATGGTCCTTTGGGGAAGAGATTACTAACCAAGAGCCGGAAAAACTTTTTCAACAAGATTACTAACCAAGAGCCGGAAGAACTTTTTGAGAGCAATGTTCTTTTGTTGTTTGTGTTGTCTTTCTAGATTTTTTTATTGTGTCGTCAAAAATTTCATCTAAGATTTTTTTGAATAAAGCTTCTTGGTGCTTTTGAGGCTGGACGGTTTTGACCATCTAGAGAGCTCATAATAAAGCTCAAGTATCTCGACTTAAGTTCATGTATGATGACTTCGAGACCATGCATCCTGTCTACCAAGGTTTCTGTGTTTTCTGTCACATGTCGACTTTTGGTAAAGTCAACTTGTGGTTTTCTGGTGTCTCTCTATTAAATAATAAAACAATTATGTTTAAAAAATAAAAAAATACTTATTGAATTAACATCATATTTTTAAAATGAATGATGGACATTAATTTATTTTTCCATTAAAAACATACTCCTATTTTAATTTGTTTTGAAAATTAAAAAGATAAATAATCAATAAATTAATCTGATTTTTCAAGTTTCATACTTAATAAAAATAAATAAAATATAATAGTGATGTAATAATATAAATTTTCTTTTATGTTTTTTTAGGATCAGTGTAATTTTTTTAAAACTTAACTAAGAGTTTGCTATATATTTTAAAGAGGAAAAAGTACGTATAAAAACAAGTTAAAGTTAAAAAATAATTACTAAAACTAAAAAATCTCAAGAAAAAAAGATAAATAATAATAAAACACTTTAATAAAAAATTTCAATCATATGCGTGAGTTTTGTTTAATAAAAGAAAAAAATAATGATTTTTTTGTTGCATTTTATTTTTTCTTTGCGTTTAGATATAAAATTTATTAAAGCGTATGTGTACTCAAAATATGTTACTATTTTAGATATCATAGGTTATATTGACTATAGATAACGTGTTGGTACCACGAAAATTAAAACTCATAACGACTAAAGAACATCAATACTATTATTATAATTGTTCATACTTTATGTTTGATCAGCACAACCGAATCGTCATAACTTCGAATGTTTTCTTTTATAAAATCAATCAACTTAATGTCACCGTCACATTTGTAAATACGCATCATGCGATCTTAATTTCTGATTTTTTATTTGAGGGTATTTGATTTGATAGAATTGTAAATATGGTTGTTCACGAGCCGAGCTGAGCCGAGCTGAACCGGGCGGACATTTGCTCGTAATTGGCTCGTTTCTAAAGTTTCTAAACCGAACCGAGCCGATCGGCTCGTTTCTAAACCAAGACGATCGGCTCGTTTCTAAACCGAACCGAGCCGATTGGCTTGTTTACAACCGGATGAAAAATCAAACGAGCATTTTTTAAGCGTTAATTTTTCAATCGAGCGTCGAGCGAGCGCAAACGAGCGTCAAAATTATCTATACAACTCAACTATTTAGTGTTTAATCCTATTTATATCGCAATGAGGGACAACGAAAATATTGGTTTTTAAGTTTTAATGACTTTAAAAGTTAAAAACCAATCACTTTTCATAACATAACATTTTTATGAATAATAATACGTTGTGTCTGACGATAACGATAAGGCTAAAGCTATAGCTTGATGTGGGAGTGAACATAGCATAGAGTACGATACCTGAGAGTAAGAGATGATCGATTAAGAGTAAGAGTTGAGTAAAATTTTTCTCATAGTTACTTAGGATTTCACCTTAATTCTTAGTGTTAATTTTTTTATTAGGTTGATTGACATAATATATATAAATCTTCATACTCTAATAAAAGGGCATCTGGGATGACACGTGTCAACACCACAATCATTCTCACCAAAATTTTCCCGTCTCTCTCTCTTATTAAATAATTACCTTAATTACTAATAATACTATTTAACACTTTTTTAGATTTAATAAATTAATAAAGAGATCTATTTATTAATGTTATTTCTAAATAAATAATTTTTTTATAAAATAATAAATTTATTTAAAGCATAAGACTTTTTTTAAAAATACGAAATATTTAAAGTTGGTATTTTAAAAAGTTATTTTTTTAAAACCAAAATAATTAAATTTAAGAGTTATGATAAGAAAATTTTTAACAATGACATTTTTATACGATTTGTTTTAGAACAAAACGTTTATTTATTTTTTTGAAAAAAATAATGTTTTAAAAAGTTGATATCATTATTTTATAACTTACAGTCATTTCTAATACATAATTTCAGTGATATTATATCTTAAAATATTATTTTATAATTAATAAATTTTATTATATTAATTTTTTATTTATTCAACCCGTGTAACACACGGGTTACTATAGCTAGTATAACTATATAATTGTATATAATTTGACCCGAACCGAGGCGAGCGGACGTTTGCTCATGTTTGCTCGTTTATAAATCGAGCCGAGCCGATTTGCTCGTTTACAACTGAGCAAGAGTTTGAACAAACATTTTTCGAGTAACTTTTGAACGAGTATCGGACTCGGAACGCTTTGCAAAACCCTAATTGTAAAAGGAATTGTAATTTATTAGTCTAAGATTACCTAATAAAACACCACATTTGTTCCCACTTCTTCCCTCAACCATCGATGATCACTCTCCCAACCCTAATCTCATGCAACACTGAATATCGTGAAACTTCAACCACTAATCCGTTTTCCACGTGATATTCGATTTTGATTTCAACATTCGATTGTAACTTTAAGAGCTTCATCCTCTAGATTTTATTCAGAGCTCACAGAATCGCCGGCAATGGCGTCGCCGCATGGGATCAAACTCGCCGTACATCTCATCTCCACTTACTTCGGTGATATTGTCTCTGTAAGTTTCTATCAAAACATTCATCTTTTCGTTGATTTAATCCAAGGAGAGTTGTATTTTGAGGATGATGTGATAATGTGTGTTTGCAGAAAGTATGCGAATGTCTATTGCGTAAAGGAACACTATCACAAGCGCAAGTTATACGCTTCACGGAACTCAGTAAACAGAACGTCACCAACTCTTTACTTGTGTTGATTCAGCATAATTGTGTTCAAGCCTTCGCTATTCAACAACCAGGTAACCCTTTTTGATCAGCTTTATCAATTTTTAAGTTTGGATTACAATTGATTGGGTAAATTGAGCATATAGGGTTATATATTATAGGGTTTACAAGCATCTAAAGTTTTATAATCATTTTGAGAATAAGAATGCATTTGGTAATTTGAAATTCGAGACTTGTATTTACTCAAGCAAGTCATTCGTTGTGGAAGTATGCACATATTTGAATAGTTGATAGGAAATTTGATCAGCTGCTTGGCCTAATCAATGATCTAAGTAGTAAGTTCTGACTGATGGATCCAATTATGTAGTCTCTTAAGTTACAAAGTAAGAGAAGTTTCTCATCAAGAAGTAATTATGTAGTGTTTCCTTTCTCAAGCATTTAGTGTTTGTTTTTTTTTTTTTTTTGTCATGGGATATTCTGTAAAACTGGATCTCGTTATTGTTTCATGTACAAATATGAGGATTTTACCTCTTTGGCAAAACGAGGAAAATGTTTCTCCATTGCAGTAAAATGAATGATTGTTATGTCTGTACAGGTGGATTTGGGGAACCACCAAAGATTGTTACTCAGTATATGGCATTGCATGACAATATTATCCATCATATGAGGTTCCCTAAGTTTTTATCTATTGTGTCGAACGAATTGGTCAAGATGTACGTTGTTTGGCTCCCCTCTTTGTGTCATTTTTCTAGTGCTGCTTGCTTTACTTTGTGTCATCTTCACTTGTTTGTTTATGTCAGTGTACAGAGATTATTGAAGGGTTACTTCAACATGGTAGGCTATCATTTAATCAGATTATGGATAGGCATAAGGATAAACATGAGGTCCTTGTGACAAGTGGAGGTTAGTCCGGTTGTCATCATTTTTCAAGTTTTCCAATAGGACATGTGCTATAACTTCTCATTACCATGCAGAAAATGGCATTGCGACTAATGTGTTACATGAAAACTTCAATAAACTTGCTCAGGCCCGTTATATTGAAAGATGCCCTGCTCATGAACCGTTTCTTGAACCACTAGAGGAAGGGGCAAAGAAACGAATGGCTAAATCTAAGGTAACAGCTGGTTTCTTTCTGTTATTAGCCATTTTATGTATTAACTCTATTTCCTTTTGGATACAAAAACCATAATGTAGACTTAAATGAACATATAGACTCATTATATTGCAAAAACATGATTGCAAGTTTAAGGTTTTATTTGAAATGTCATCATTTCCGTACTTAAATGTATGCAAGTAAATTTGCTTTTTTCAGATAGGTGATGTAACACAAACCTTGGAGGCACGTGCATTAGCTGCTGCAGCTCCCATGGAATCAATGAGGTTTTTAGTTGAGGCAGATGCATGGAGTTGTGGGGCACTTGACGATGATGGCAAAAAGAGTCCCACTACAGAAATTGTTGGGGAAAAGGTCTATCTTCATATCAATTTTTTCTTCTATTCTTTCCTTTTTTATTTAATAAATTTTGTGATCTTATTATTTTACCAGTGACATGTCCTGACATGTACTTATTTTACAGCGTAAGCAAGATTGTTTGGAACCTGAAACAGAGAGTTGGGCGACAAATAAAAATAAAGAAGTACTCTGGCGTGTCAATTTGAGGAATTTGTACGACGTTTACGACATAAGGTTGTTTTTTGCATGTTCTCTGGATTGATTAATATATGGTTGGATTTTTATGTATATGGTCTTAACTCTTAGTTATCTGGTCTACAGTCATGTGTTCCCATGTGACAACACGAATGGATAGTGTAGTTGGCATTGTCCTAAGTGCAATATTTGAGGCCAGTAGAAAAGATGAAACTAAAGTGAAAGTGGAACAAACAGGTTCGATGCCATTCTTTTACAATTGCTGCACATTTTTCAGCTTAGTGATTACATATATCTCTTTTTAGACAGCTTCTAGCTTAGTTTAGTGGTTTTTAATAGTTCTGTGTGATTTGTGATTTACAGTTCCTCTTCTATTGGAAACCATCTTTGAGGAAGCTATGAAGAGTGAAGAAGGTCGAAGTTTAACTTTAGAGCGTGTTAGGGCTTCCCTTGTCCAATTGGGCTGTGAACTCCCAACAATTGGGATAGATGAAACATATAGCATAGGTACTTTCTGCCTGTTTGACCCATTTGACTTGTTCCCCTTATGGTTATGTCTTTCACTTCAAGTCTTCAACGTATTAGAGATACATTACATGTGTTGATACATTTTAAGCAATTGGGCTGAAAATGCCACCTTTACTTGTTATTTGCAGACTTAAAGAAAATCATTGATCAGGCTCAAGCCCAGGAGGTCTGTTCTCTCTAATATATATATTTAATGAAATGACACAGGTAGATTATATAATCTCCTGTGCATCTCTTGTTCTGCAGGTTGAATCAATTGTGCTGAAAAAATATGGAAGGGAGGCCTATAGGATATTCAGGCTATTATCAGAACGGGAGAGGTTTTTTGAGACTGATAAGGTAATCCAATCTTTTGACCATATTATCTCATGATGTTTCTTTTCAGTTGCATTGAGCATGTGGTTTGAGGAATAAGAAAACAGAAGAGAGTTTGAACTTATGTTATTTATGGCAATTTTTTTTAACAAATTAATTCATTAAGTCATCCATAGTTTAAAGGGCTGTTAAATACATGACCAATTTTAAGTAGAGAATTGTGAGAACCGATTAAGCATCTATACATGTTGCTTAACAGTGATAAGTAAGGCGGTTATATAACCACATAACTCTGTTATTAAATCTGGCAGCACTACATAAATGTGCTGATGTGGTTTTCATGACTCTACTTAAGTTGGATATGCATTGAACATGTTATGCCTCTTATATGCATTTTATTTTATGCAAGATTATGCATGGTTAAATAATTACTTGTATTAAATTTCACGAGTTTTAAGGGTCTATTCATCTCTTAAATAATAATAGTTGTGAAAGTGGCCAATACTATGTATCCTCATATGTTGTTTTACCTTTCGATAGATATCCGCTACTACGTTTGTTGAAAAGAAAGATGCACTGAAGATTCTTTTTCAGCTATGGAAAGATGATCTCTTGCATATGGAGGTACTGGTTTATGAATTATTTCTTAATTTCTGATAGTGAACATCTCTGAACATTCTATAAATTCAAACGCAATGCCCTAGCCTTATAGCAAAAACTATGCGTCTTGTCTGGATTGGTTTAAGGGTAGAAATTGCAATTTCAACCATTTGCTTAACTTGGCCATTTCAGGTTTTTTAATCCACCAGGTCAAACGGGTAAACTTTGAATCCTGATTCTTGGCTAAAATGGAAATGGGTCGATAGGGCTGAAAGCCACCCGAACTGTTCTAGGAATGCTTAAAACCTTCTACACTGCTTTATAAATAATAGTAGATTATTATAATATAATATTGTTTTTGTAGTCTTATCTAATACTTTAATTATATATTAATTTAAAAAAAAGACCAAAGTGCTGGTGGGTGGCCCCATTGGACCCATTACCAACCCACTCATTTTGTCACCTCTATTTACTATATAAAAGATCTTAATATAGAACATACTCTGATTTTGCTATATGATTTTGTTGACAATAGGTGCATATACTAACTATAAGTGGCAGTATGGGACAGGTAGGGCGGGTTGGATCATCGGTCAAAATTGGTAATTTTTTGATAAGGGGGGGATGGTTTTGCACTTAAGATTACTGTTTGCTACTTTGCTCTAAATTATATAATATATCCGATATAAGAAAAAAAGAAAGTTGCATTGGTAATGGATTAAAATTTCCACATGTAATCTAAGATCCTGCTTGGTTATCTGTTTCAAAATTTATTTTTCATTGGTGGTTATGATTTGTTTCAGAGAATCGGAAATGAAGCTCAGAAAACAGAGATTTTATTATGGAAACTGAATAAACGATCCGCTGGGAACAAGTTTTAGATGACATGTACCATGCTGCCCTCAACTTAAAACTCCGCCTCCTCCATGAGCTCGAACAAGCAAAAGACGTATGAAGAATCTTTCCAACTTCATTTTCCTCTTTTCTTAGTCGTGTC
The DNA here is from genome assembly GCA_024085815.1 of Flaveria linearis. Taxonomy (NCBI): domain Eukaryota; kingdom Viridiplantae; phylum Streptophyta; class Magnoliopsida; order Asterales; family Asteraceae; genus Flaveria; species Flaveria linearis. The sequence continues at coordinate 77,014,672 of CM044010.1, forward strand.
GTAAAGGGTTTGGATCAAAACAAGTAGTACTTTTAGCACGGTCAGATCAGGGTTGGGCTGACTGTTTACACGTTCTGATTAGAAAACTACATCATTGCATGATAATCTACATTTTATTTTTCTAAGGAAGCAATATATAAGAAGGTTTGAAATTTATAATAAAATGTGGTGTAGTTTTGCAGATTCTTCGGGTGCTCAAAGGAAAGAGTTTAGGAGATGAAGTGTTGGAAAAACGTAAGCGAGTGGGAGACAAATGGAAGGTTCTAGAGGCTTCTCTTATGATTCTTGATGATGCGATCATGTTGTTTCATGACTTTTAAGCGTAAACTAACATAGGAGCTGACTCTATTAACCGTTTTGTTTTACTCAGTTTTAGTCATTTTTGTATTTATCTCTACACTTGCTTCGGGTAACTATATATTAAGGTGAGATAGTGCCTTTTCTGTTTGGCTGTTAATTCTTCCAATTTCAAGTAGGAAAGAGGAGAGATGCCAGCTAAAGCTAATTGAAACAGTTATTCATAAACTTTCAAATGTGAATATATGATTGTTTGAAGTTAATCAAAATTTTGAAAGTGAAGAGTTTGAGCAGAAAAACCATGTTTACATCATCATCAAGGCTGTTAAGGGATCCAAGTCTTGACTTAATACTCGTTAGACTCTTTTCAGTGCGGATGCTAAGGTGTGCTGTATGATTGAAAAGGTGTTTATATCTTCTTTGTATCATTTAAACAGCTAATTGCTTTAAATCTCGTGTCCACCTCATACTTTCCAAATCCTATACATTTTTGGTATAGTTATATTATAGCGTATTATTTAGTTTCAGCTTTTAGTATATAAATTATGTCTAATTTTTAATTTTAATAAAAAGGTAACTACAAGGAACATGGGATGTATCACAAACCTTCTCATTAAAATTTTCCTGTTATTTTCTCTTATTAAATAATTATATTAATTACTAATAATATTACTTAACTCTTTTAGATTAAAATAGTTTTTAATAAAAACATTTTATTAATACCATTTCTAAAGAAACAAATGTTTATAAAATAATAATTTTTTCTAGAACATCAAACTTTTTGAAAAACGAATATTTTAAAATTAGTGTTTTTACAAATTAAATTTTTATAAACAAAAAGTAATATAAATTTGATAAGAGAGTTTTTAAAAATAGCGTTTTTAAATTGTTTGTTTTGAAACAAGATGTTTTTTTTTTTGGAAAAAACTAAAAAAGTTTAAAAACAAAAGATTACAAAGTTGATATCATTGTTTTATTAGTTATATTTCCCACTTATACGTAATTTCAATCATATTTTATCATAAAATATCGTTTCATAATTAATAAGTTTTCACTATATATAATATGTGTAATAAACGATTTTACTAAAGCGAATACAATTATAACATTCTAATAAATCTATGAAATGTTGTTTACATACATACTAGGTTCTGTTTGACGTCATATTTACAATTTAGTCTTCCAAGTTGAAGAGAACTGATAACACTTGGTATGGAACATTGGTATGCATTTTTCATATTATACTTCACTAAACAAGGGTAGATTGAACAATTATGATATTGATTGTTCAGTAGTATTGTCTTGGTTTTCTCTCCACCACCAGAGAACACCACCGTTGATCGAACATCTAACGCCTTTTAGTGTTTTGTCGATTTTGCTGTCAGAGACGGTCAGGCATGTTAATTGGTCTGGGTCTGTGAATGACGTGTTTTTTGTACAACTGATTTAGGCAGCATGGTGCAAGCTGTTTCTGCATATATACGTTCCGTCGATGTGATGAAGAGACACACATATAACACAACTTTAGACTTTTGAATCTGACTGGCGTTGCACTGTTGAGACAGTTTGGCATGGTGGCCTTGAGCTTATGATGTTGAGTTGCATGATGAAAAACTAGAAATGTGACGTGTTTGTTGTTTGGCATGGCAAAATATAGTTTGTAGCCGCAAATAACCGACATTTCATTAAAATGTTACACCTTCATTCCTGTCGCGAAGTGCGGACGAATTATACCTACTTTTAATTGATAAATACACAGGAACAAGTCCAGTAATACAACTGCACAAATTGAGATGACATCTGATTATATTCCAGGTCTAAGTATCTAGAAATGAGAAACTAAGAACCTACAAGTTTAGCTATTAAGCTCATAGCTTTTGGTCCACACGAGATCGTGGATTCTTCACTCTCTCTTCCTTTGGCGTAATTAGTACTTGTATTTATATAATATAACAATTTATACATTCTTTCATACCCAATGCTACCCGTATCCAGTTCCAGTGAGTATGGTTCAGCTCTTCCTGCCAACTCTTGGAAAAACCTGGTCCCACTTGTACCTGATGGGCCCATACCCGGTTTCGAGTACGACCAAAACCCGAAATTTGTAAGTTTTTTTAGTTCCTTTTTCTTCATTCTCCATTAACTTTTGATTATTAATTTCTACTTCCATCCTAGCTATACAAGCCATCAATTCTTAATTCTTAACCGCACGAGTTTATTATTGTCAACCCCAAGCCTAGATAAAAAGAAAAATTTATAACAATAGAGCTTGAAAAAGGTCAAGACTTTTATTTTACTTTAAATGAGTCGCAAAGTCATCCATGACATAAACTTGCCTTATAAAATTAAGCTTGATGCATGTTTTGTGTTTTTGAAATAGAGTTAACAGTACTTGAAAAATAAAAAATCGATTACATATTTCATGAAAAAGATGGATTTTTTTCTGTATCCGTTGTTTGACTTAGCCCCCGCTAACGAATCCAACAACATAGAAATACATTTATTAAAGACTAAATTACTAAAATGGTCCTTTAACTATGCTGAAAATTATGGATCTTGTACTTTACCTTTTAAAATTACAATGACTATCCTTTTTATTGAACTTACTTTCACTTACTTTCACTTAATACCCTTTGTACTAACCTCCATTAAAAACTTCAGTTAACCCCACTCACGCCCCACTCACGTGAGGGGCAATTTCATCCTTTTATACCTTATACTACTGCAAAAGTTTTGGCGATCAATAAATGCCCCCTACCCCCATCTTCTTCTCCACTGATTTTAGGGTTCTTACACTTGCAATATTTACAAACGATTATGGTGTATTGTTGGTGTGGCAAGCAAGCTGTTCTAAGAACCTCGTGAACCCCTACAAATCCTGGTTGTCGGTTCTATGGATTTCCTGTAAAGGTAAGTCTCCTTCATCTTTAATACTTACGTTTTCAGTTGTTCTTCATCCCCATTTATATAAAAAATTCTGTTGTAATGCAGGGATCAAATTGTCGTTTCATTGGATGGTTTAATCCGCAGATGTGTGCAAAATTAGTAGCGATTATTCCAGGGTTGCTGAAGGCAAAAAATGAACTTGAAGAAAATCTTAAACTTAGTTAAGCGGAATCAAGGAAATGGAAGAAGTGTTTGTTTATGACCTGGATTGGGATGATTGTGTTTTTAGGTGCTATGAAAATGTACTAAGCTAATGTCTTTTAACTAATTTTGTATTAGGAAAATGTACTAAGCAAATGTAAAGTTTTGGGACTAATGTATTGTTTCACTATTGTTATGGGAAATGCAAGCAATGTTTTGAATCTTATATTGTTTCCTCTTTTATGTTTGACAATATTACTACAATTTAAATAGGATATTGTTATCTACATAAATATGCATTACATGAATTCAAGCAAAACTATAAATTACAAATGCATTTAACCAAACATAAACCATTATATTATATAATAACCATACAACCAACAAAGTCTATCAACATACACATAAAACAGACACCACCACAGTTATCAAAATACACCATAATGTTTGTTCATTACATAAACCATAGACCAATCATTAAACCAAAAGACTAGTTACACAAAACTAGCTTTGTCCTCTGTAAGTCTTGCTATTGTGGCCGGTTTGTTTACACTTGCCACAAGTCACTGATGTTGATTTCCTTGATAACTTCTCACTTTCTATCACATCCTCTAGCTCTACTACTGATCTCTTCCTTGCCTTTCTTGGCCTCTTAACAGGCTTGTGATATATAGGTGGTATGATAATTGTTGGCACTTGGGATTTTGGCCACATTGATCTACCATTAATTGGATAGATCTTGAACTTATAAACTTCTTTCCACCTTTCCATCCTGTAAATAGAATTCAAAAAGCTTTCAGGTAAGCCAACTGATTGTCCATTTGCAGCTTTGTTCCAGATGGTTGCCACTGCATGTTTGCATGGTATGCCAGTGAGTTCCCATCTTCTACATGCATATCTTCTCTGACTCATGTTCACCACGCACTGATCTCCAAATGGCCCACATACTTGATAGTGTTCTTCCCCATTCCAAATCACAGTATACCTATCAATAATTTTTTGATAGAACATATTAGTACCATATGATTTCACTTTTAAAATCATTCATAGTTTTATAATGACCTACAAACCTGGTAGCATCCTTCTTGGTTGACTCAAACAGTTTAGTAGCATATGGTGTTAATAAACCATCACTTCTATCAATAACTTTAAGAACATTCACTATTCTCCTCATCAAATACTCCCTTATGTACTCTAAAACAGTGATTATGGGTTTGTCTCTACCATCTAAAATCTTGGAATTTATAACTTTACACATGTTATTAAGCATGACATCTGAGATTGCCCTACCTATAATCAAACAACTATTTTAGACAACCATATGTAATGATTTAGTAATGAAAGCCTGATGTACTCCATAATTACCTGAGAAATGTGATCTTGCCTAGTGTTTGGCTGGTATTTTAGATAACCACACATGTGCATCATTATTAAACTTCTTTTGTTCATCCATTTCCTTTTCAAATCTAATATTTGTTGTCGCTATGACAATTTTCCATAGAAAATCCTTGGAAAGAAAATCCATTTTCATTTCCTTTTCAAATCTAACAGTTGTTGTAGCTATACATGCTTTAATATGCCTGCTTTGAAGGCATTTATGCTCATCTACCAAGGTTTTGACCACCCATGTCTCTGATCTAGATTCCTTGGAAAGTAAAAGCACCTAAGGGCATAAATATTGTTCTAGGTTTGTCTTTTTTTCCTCTGCCTCTAACATTTTTCTATTTTGGTCATTTACCTTCACTACAACTGCTAGACCCAACTTCACTTTCCTTGTGGACCCTATCTATATACTCAAATCTGGGAATATCACCCCCAACAAATAGCTCTAACCCTCTTCCTATCATCCTTTAGAATTCTTAATTGTCTTCTTGTTTCAACAGCATTTCTCTAATCAACTTTTTTGCTTCTTCTTTAGTTCCAAACATTTGACCAAGATAGAACCTTGATCTGTTTTCATTCTCCTCGTTATGGTCCTTAATCTTCTTTTTCTAATCCTACTACCATTCTCATCAGACTCTGACCCACTATAAAATTGTTCATTATCAATTTCTATCTCATGACCATCTGCATTATCATTTACATTGGCATCATTTTCAACATCACCATCTCTCATATCAACATCTACATCATTAATATTGTTTCCATCATCTACATTGAAATCACTATCATCCTCATCACTTTCATTATCAACATGGAGTGCTTTATTCTCATCTATATCATTAACACAGTCTCCTTCATTACCATCTATATTATCAACTGTCCTATTTCATTTGCATCAACATGCTCTCCTTCACTACTATCTATATTATCAACCTGTCCTATTTCATTGCATCAACATGCTCTCTTTCATTACCATCTATATTATTAACCTGTTATCTTTCATTTGCATCAACATGCTCCAAAGTGCACTTCTTTATTCCCATCAATGCCATCAACTTGTACATTACCACTACTAAAGAAAGGATCAAAGTTTGGATCATCTAAACTGATTTCAATTTGATCTTGTTGGATACTACTTTCAGCAGCTTTATTTATAGTATTATCTGTCCACTCTAACAACAATCTACATCTACTGTCATTAGTCATTTCAATCATCATTATCTGTTCATCACTAAGCTCTTCAATTCTAACCTTAGATGAAGATTAGAAGTAAGTATGCACATTTGTTGTTTCAAATTCAACATACACATTAATAATCTTATGCATATGCACATAATTTAAAAACCATAACGCATCTGTATCACTCCCCAAAGCCGTAAGATCAAAATCTAAATCAGAATCAGGCACTAGATAATAGTAAAACCTTTTGACGTCTGCTTCATAACCTAACTTGCCCATAACAAGATCCAACTCATGTACAGAAAACTTGTAAATATTAAGCATATCAACAAAATTTGTAAAACCTTCAACGTATGTTCTATCTGGAAATCGTGTGAACACACCACCCTAATGCAATATTATAGAAAATAGATGAGGAAAACCCACTGCCATTTGAGAATTACAACAACTTAATAGACATTTCGCATGTAAACAAAAACTTAAAGATGTAATCTTTAATCACATTTCTTGATCAAAATATCAACTTACCATAGAAAGCATCAATCTCATCTTGTTGTAGATGTTGTCGTATCAGATAGCTAGGAGCCATGGATGATTTTCGTATGAGATTATGGAAAGATTAGTAGGGATGAAGTGAATTAAGTTAAGATATTCAAGAATTCTAATATATATCTTGCAGTAGTATAAGGTATAAAAGGACGAAATTGCCCCTCATATGAGAGGGACGTGAGCGGGGTTAACAGAAGTTTTTAACGGAGGTTAGTACAAAGGGTATTAAGTGAATGTAAGTTCAATAAAAAGGATAGCTAGTGTTATTTTAAAAGTTAAAGGACAAGATCCATAATTTTCAGCATAGTTAAAGGATAATTTCTGTAATTTAGTCCTTATTAAATAAATAACGAATAACAAGGTATATGCATTAAGTAAACCTTGCACATGGGAACACCCGTTAAAAGAAGTGAAGATTTTAACGATAAACTTTGTGCAATTTTGACATATATGGATATTTTAATTTAATTCCAAGTGTTGAAAAAACTCCCAAGAGAGGATTTGATTATTCGATCAATTGATAGTTTTGATCACCTCATAGCTAAAATATGAACTATTTTAACACGTGAAATGGAATTAACCCATAGTGTTGATTATTTACAAGCATTTTAAAGACTTCTGCTTCTTCTTTAAAACTATATTATATTTTTAAATAAAACATAAACTATACCCACTACATGATACCAACAGACCCGGCTCACGCGCCTGCGATGTCCTAACCTGGTACCCATCCTAACCGAATGCGTCTTTTTGCCAGGTATGATGGTAAGAATCTAGTTCCCTATTATAAGGAATAATTTTATCCGTCATGTGTCGACTTCTAGTAAAGTCAACTTGTGTTTTTTATATTTCTCTATTCTATTAAATGATAAAAATAATTATGTTTAAAAAATACTAATTTTTTTTACTGTTGAAATAGTTTATTAGTACAGGGTTTATTACTATGAGCCTAGATGTCAAGTCAGGTTTTTAGACTTCTCTATATATTAGAACCTAAGGGGGCGTGTTGGATCATGATGAGGCTGATGCAACCAAAACCACTTCATAGTCATTTTTGGTGCTACATTGAAGGGCTTCCGAAGCAAAGCAAGAGATCTTTCGAGAGTCTGAAGACAACAGCTGAAGTCAACAACTGAAGACAACAGCTGAAGTCAACAACTGAAGACAACAGCTGAAGTCAACAACTAAAGACAACAGCTGAAGTCAGCAACTGAAGACAACGGCTGAAGTCAACAACTGAAGACAACAGTTGAAGCCAACAGCTGAAGACTATCTTCCGAAGACAAAGTCTGATGAAAGAGCTGAAGACAAAGTCTGAGCTTCAAAGACAAAGTCTGATGAAAGAGCTGAAGACAAAGTCTGAGCTTCCGAAGACAAAGAAGACTCCAAGCCTCGGAAGAAGCAGTCTTCCGAAGTAAAAGTGGCTTCGGAAGAAGTTATTCTTCCGAAGTACTTTATTTTTTGGAAGACATTGCGATGACCAGCAGATAAAAGTATGGTCCCTGACAGTCCGCTGCAGACCTCTGATACAGCATGGCATCTTCCTAAAGAGCCATGTTGTTGACCATGCTTTATTCTACTGTTCACCTTTTTATGATAGTACATGTTACCAACTTTAGTTGGTGACAAAAGGTAAGTCAGGGATATGTCCTGACTACCAACTCTCAGGCAAAATGTCTGAAAGACCTCACCTAGAATCTTGTAGTATAGATGTAAGGTTAGAGGTGTCCAGCTGGTATCAAAGTATATCCGGCTGTAGGTAGTATTATATATATCTTCTCCTTGTAACTCATAAGAAGTGATTTTAAGAGTCCAAGAGTCTTGTAATCCTTCGAGTTGAGAAGCAATATATAAAAGTACCTTGAAAATTTACTTCCTGTGTTAATTTTCTTACTGCTTGTTACTTGTTATATTGTGATCAACTCTTCATAGACTACTTACTGAGTGTTGTTCACAGTGAGTTGAGAGAAAAACCACCCATAATCGATCCCGCAATTGGTATCAGAGCTCCAGGCTCTTGATTGTGAGATCTTACCATCCAAATCAACCTGTTTTTCACTCCTCACTACAAACCACTCACTCAAATGGCTGCTCTCTCCAAGGCTGATATGGAAACCGGTACCATGACCAAGTCCCCATTGATCACCCCTGAAGACTTTGACACATGGTGTATCAGAATGGAAAGCTTCATCAAGTGTCAAGATTCAAGGATGTGGGACTCCATTGTCAATGGTCCTTTCATACCAAGCACCACTTCTGCTACTGGTAATCGCATCATTCCAAAAGATGTTGATGATTACTCAGAAGAAGACAGGAAGAGAATAGAGCTGGATCAAAGGGCTATGACTTCTCTCCAAACTGCTCTCCCCAACTCCGTCTACAGACGCTTCAAGAAGTGCAAAACTGCTAAAGATTTATGGGAAGCACTGAAGCTGATGTATGAAGGATCCAAGGAAACCCAAGAGAACAAGAAGGATCTCTTGAAGCAGCAGTTTGAGAACTTTACTTTCAAGGCTGGTGAGACCTTGACTCAACAATACTTCAGGTATGTTGAGCTAGTAGATACTCTGGAGGATATTGGAGTAGCACTTGAGAATAGAGACATAGTTAGGAAGTTCATGTCTTCCCTTCCTAAACTATGGATACATTACTGTGTTGTAATCAAGAGAACTTCGGACCTTAAGACTCTTACTCTGACAGAGTTGTATGGTATCCTAAGTGCATTCCAGATGGAGATGAACATGCAGAACTCCTCTGGTCACTCCAATAACCAACTGAGTTCAGCCCTTCATGTGGTTGAAAGGGAAATCACGGAACCACAACATCAGTTGCTGTGTTACCCTGACAACTCACATAGCGGACCTTACATTACTCTACCTGAGACTCCAAAGTCTCAAAAGGTTCAACACAACTCCTCTCAGGATAGTTGTGCCTTGTCTCTGGAAGTGGACACTCTGGTGATTTTCAATACTGCTTTGATGATCTTGAGTGCTTCAGTCCAGATGATGTGGAGTATATGGATATTGCCCAGCAGATGGCTCTTTTAACTTACAGAGCGAAGAAGTTCTTCAAGAGAACTGGAAGGCAATTCCCTCAAAACCCAGTCAACAGCAGGTTTGGGTTTGACAAAAGCAAAGCAAAGTGTTACAACTGCAACTAACTTGGTCACTTTGCTAGGGAATGCAAGGCTCCCAAGAACAACCCGGGAACCCCACAGGCCTCCACACATCCCACTGCTTCAAAGCATGAAGAGAAGTCAACTGAAACAGCTACTGTGGCTCAAGAAGTTGACTGGAGCTTCATGGTACAGGATGTGACTCCTGCTCAAGCACTCATGGCCGGAACAGATGATGATCAGGTATATGAACATCTTTGTACTGCTGCCTGTATTGCTAAAGTTAAACTCTATAAGGATTACATTTCGGAAATCAGATCTGAGGTTGAGTCTTTAAATGTGCTAAAATCTGATTTTAAGAGAGCTGAATCTGACTATCAAAAGAAAATTAAGGAGTTAGAGAAAACTGTATCTCTTTTAAAACATGAAAAGACTAATTATAAGACTCAAATTAAAGATTTGATATCCAAACTATCTGAGGTTCAAGCCCAGTTGGTCACAGCTGAGGCTCAGCCCCGGAAGCAAGCTATTGCTGAGCAAAGCTTCCAAACTATTCTTGCATCAAAACCTCATTCCAAAATGTTTTATCAAAACAAAGAAGGGTTGGCAACCAATGAAATAGCTCCACCACACTCTTATGAGTCTATTAGACTACCTAGATGTGGTACTGAAGAGCAAGAGGTTCCAACTGCTGACCCTTCTCCATTGGAACTAAAGGATGAGGCAAAAATAGTGGCCACCACAGGGGAGAAACAGGAGGATATACTCATCTCCACCTGTGAAGACCAAATCCTAACCACCAAGGCAAGAAGAAGCAGAGCTAAAGCTGCTAGAAGGACTGCCAAGAAGGTTGCAGAGTCCAAGCTTAAGATCGACCCAAAGCAAAAGGGTGTCTTCATTTCTGCCGAATTTCAAGTGGTAGGTACTTCTGATTCAGGAAAGGAGTGTAATACCAGCACTCCTATCCTACTGAAGGATCAGAAGTTGAAAGGGAAAGTTGCTGATGAAGAGAAGAAACCTAAGAAACAGCAACCTGCAAGTTCCCAGAAAACTAACATTGCATGCATAATGTGTGGTCTGCACAACCACATGGCTAAAGATTGTTACTACAATCCAGCAAGCACACATTATGCAAATAATGTCAGAAGAGAAGGAGTCAGAGAAGGTTTCTCAGTTGGACCACTTCAAAAGGTCCAAATGATGAAAAAGGAAAGTTGGTCTCGGAAGCCAAGTTGCTTTTGGAAGAAACTACTTCTTCCGAAGGGAAGATGGTTTGGAAGCCAAACCTTCTAAGGTTCGGAAGAACAAGAAGGCTCCCTTGAAACCATCTCAGAAGAAGACTACTTCGGAAGAAAAGGTGGTGAAGGCTTTTTCTGAAAAGAAAGAAGCTTCGGAAGAAGACCATGCTGCACAAGCTTCAACAAGCTCATCTTCAAAGAACAACCAAGGGATGGATTGGAAGATTAAGGAAGATGCTGCAGCCCAAACCTCTTCTTCAACAACGACCACTATTGAACCCCAATGCATATCTTTTGGTTCAATTATGTCACTATTGTTGGAAGAGCCCAAGACCAGCAAGGCTTGGGCTTCCAAACAAAACTAACCATCTCATCTTATGTGCAGGGACGTCCATTTGACAAGAACAACAATGTCTGGATTGTAGATAGTGGATGCTCCAGGCACATGACAGGGAACAGATCTCTCCTTTAACAATTCCAGAACTTTGATGAGGGCCTGTCCAATTTGGAGGTGAGGCCGGAGGATATATTTCGGGCAGAGGAAGTATATCCAATGGCAGAATAAACATTGATAAAGTTCACTTTGTCAAACAGCTTGAACACAATCTGTTAAGTGTTTCTCAATTCTGTGACCAGAAGCATCAGATGCTCTTCACAGAACATGAGTGCATTATCCTCAAACCAGGGATGACAAATCCTCCGGAATTGGTGCTTCTTAGATCTCCCAGAAAAGGGGATATGTACAAGCTGGATATGAACAATGCTTCCCTATGGGTGAAGTATCATGCTTTCTTTCCAAAGCTGGTAGTGATGAGTCAACACTATGGCATAAACGTATGTGTCATGTGAATTTTAAAACAATGAATAAATTGGCTAAAAATAACTTGGTACATGGTTTGCCTAAAAAGGAATTTTTCTGCAAAGATAACTGTGTTGCATGCCTGAAAGGGAAACACCACAGATCATCTCACAAATCCAAATGTGTTAACTCTATCACTACTCCATTACACTTATTGCACATGGATCTCTTTGGTCCCACAAGTATAATGAGCATTGGAAGGAAATCATACTGCCTTGTGATAGTTGATGATTTTACAAGATTTACATGGGTATTCTTTTTAAGAAGTAAAGATGAAACTGCTGAAACTTTAAAATCTTTTATTCTTAAAATAGAAAATCAAATTGATCACAAGGTTAAGATCATTAGAAGTGATTAAGGGACTGAGTTTAAGAACTTCGTTCTTGACTCAAAAGGGATTGCCAGACAATACAGTGCTCCCAGAACTCCTCAACAAAACGGTGTTGCTGAGAGGAGGAACAGGACACTTATTGAGGCTGCTCGGACCATGTTAGCTAATTCAAAGCTGCCTCTAACATTCTAGGCAGAGGCAGTCAGCACTGCATGCTATGTGCAGAACAGGGTTCTTGTAGTTAAGCCCCATGGAAAAACCCCTTATGAGTTATGGAACAAGAGGCCACCGTTCATTGGCTTTCTAAGGTCCTTTGGCTGCAGGTGTACCATACTTAACACAAAGGACAACTTAGCAAAGTTTGCTGAGAAGTCGGATGATGCTATCTTTATTGGATACTCTTCTAGCTCTAAAGCTTATAGAGTATACAATATCAAGAATCAACAATTTGAGGAATCATCCAATATAGTTGTTAATGAGCACACTCCTTGTGTTAGGGGGAATGGACCTGAGTATATCTTTGATTTAGAATTGTTTCCAAACTATTCTAAACCATCTTGTGAGAATGTTTCAGCTGGAACAGGTGCTCAAGAGAATGCTGATGCTGATGCTGATGCAAGTCAACTGTTTTAGCTTCCCAGACCTCTTCCAAATTCTCCAAGAGCTGAAAGGCAACAAGCTTCAACCATTCACAGATCTGATAGTGTAACTATCTCCAGGAATAATGAAGCTTCAACAAGTGAATCACTTGATCAACCTCAAAGTTCTTCAGGTGATCCATTACAACACCAGGTTAAGGGAAGTAGTATTTGAAGGAACAGGCAACTGTTAATCCTACTCCACAACCAACCATTGATGATGTTTCTCAATCATTTAATCAGTACTCATTGAATGACTTTGAAACAGCAGTTGGACAGAGTGATCCAGTTCCTGATCAGAATATGTCTAACCTAGACTTATCTGCAACTGGAAGTGATTCCTCGTCTTAGGATTCACAACACTCATCCAACTGAGAACATCATAGGGAATGTCTCTGATGGTGTGAGAACAAGAGGACAAACTCATCATGGGAATGTCTGCTTGTATTCATGCTTCTTGTCTCAGATGGAACCAAAGAAGGTAGAAGATGCCTTAAAGGATAGTAGTTGGGTTGAATCGATGCAGGAGGAGCTGCTTCAATTCAGAAGACAAAAGGTCTGGAATCTATGCCCACTACCATCTGCTCAAGTACCCATAGGCACTAAATGGGTATTCAGGAACAAGAAAGATGATAGAGGCTTGATTATCAAGAATAATGCAAGACTAGTAGTTCAAGGGTACACCCAGGAGGAAGGAATTGATTATACTGATGTCTTTGCACCTGTTGCAAGACTTGAGGCAGTTAGGATCTTCCTTGCTTATGCTGCATCCAAGAACTTCACAGTCTACCAACTTGACGTCAAGTGTGCTTTTCTATATGGGGATATAGATAGGGAAATCTATGTATGTCAACCTCCAAATTTGAAGACCCACATCCCAACTATGTGTGCAAACTGGATAAAGCTCTATACGGGCTGCACCAAGCACCTAGGCTGTGGTATGAGACCTTGTCTCAGTTTCTCCTGAAGAATGGATACACTAGAGATACCATTGACAAGACTCTTTTCATCAGAAAGAGTGGAGAAGACATTTTGCTAGTACAAGTCTATGTTGATGACATCATATTTGGTTCTTCAAACGATCAAATGTGCAAGGACTTTGAAAGCATAATGAAGCAGAAGTTTAAGATGAGTTCCATGGGAAAAATGGACTTTTTCCTTGGAATTCAGGTGAAACAGATGAAGGAAGGGTTCTTCATCAGTCAATCTAAGTATGTCTCAGACATCTTAGATAGATTTGAAATGAAGGATTGTAAACCAGCCAAGACACCCATACCCAGAAACCATAATCTTTGCCCTGACCTTGAGGGGGAGGATACTGATCAACATCAGTATAGAGCAATCATTGGTTCTCTGATGTATCTCACTGCTAGTAGACCAGATATCATGTTTGCCACATGCATTTGTGCAAGATATCAGGCTGCTCCAAAGGTGTCTCACCTAGCTGCTGCAAAGAGGATCCTCAGATACCTTAAAGGAGCACCTAAACTAGGTCTCTGGTATCCAAGAAATAGTGATTTCAATCTCTATGGATACTCTGACAGTGACTATGGTGGCTACAACATTGACAAGAAATCAACATCAGGAGGATGTCAATTTCTTGGTGGAAGGATTATTTCATGGCAATGCAAGAAACAATCCTGTGTCTCTACATCAACTGCTGAAGCTGAATACATTGCTGCTGCTAGCTGCTGTGCTCAACTGCTATGGATTCAAAATCAGATGTTAGACTATGGATTCAACTTCATGACTACTCCTATCCATATTGACAACAATAGTGCTATCTCCATTACTGAGAATCCGGTGAAGCACTCCAAGACAAAGCACATTGATATCAGGTATCATTTCATTAGAGATATTCATGAGAAACATCTGATCAAGTTAATCAAAGTTGACTCAAATGAACAATATGCTGATTTGTTCACAAAGGCATTTGATGAACAAAGATTTAAGTATCTTATATCAGCTATTGGGATGATAAATTTTGATTAACTACCTCTTTTGAAAAGCTTTTAAATGTGTAATGTCTTGGGTCAATACAATCTAAGCCCTGTTACAAAAGGATCTTTTATTCTAAGTGTAAATTCCTTCCGAAGAGGAATTAACTCTCGAAAAATATTCTTGAATATCTTCCGAAGCCAAATTCCTAAATAGAATTGTCTTCTCGGAAGAGTTTTTGGTCTCGGAAGAAGCGATTGATTTTACATCAGATCTACTTCCGAAGCTTATAAAACTCTCCATTCGGAAAGATAACGTTACCTTCGGAAGCAATGTTTTACTTTGGAAGAGAAAGTATCTTTAAAGGACCATTTTACCTTCGAAAGCAATGCCTTGCTTCGGAAGAGAAATTGACTTCGGAAGACAATTACCTTCGGAAATGTTTTACATTCGGAAGTAAAGGTTTTTATATGTAACGGATATCTTTTGGGCCCCACTCTGTAAAAAGTAAAGATTTTGTCCATGATGGTCAGATTATTTAAAATTATCCTTTGCCGCCACTATCATTTCTCCGCCGTAAACCACCATACCACCCACAGTAACCCCAAACAGTTACCCTATACCGCTACTACCACAATTCATCCCTTTTTAAATAATCTTGACTGATCAATTTCATATTCTTTTACCAATTTACTGACCTAACTATTTCCTTCACTGTCAAACCTGCAATTTCACCCAAATTTCAAGCTTACCTTTTCTTCAATGGCGCTAAACCCTCAGCACAACCAAGTCGCATTATTTGATTCATCAAGGGATGCCGACTTCACCCAAATCATCACCTTTCTTACCGAATCCACATACCTCACTGCACTTACAGTTAACCCCACCGTATACTCCAACCATATGTCCGAATTCTAGAGCAACGGTCAAACTGCAGTTTGAATGGGGTTCGAGTCCTGAGAACCAACATTTGTGGCCAAGAGTTGGTCATCACTGAACAGCTCATCAGAGAGCAGCTACATGATGATGGGGCTCCTACTGAGTTCCCCAAAGAAGACTTGGAAGGCACCTATATCCTCATAGGATATGGAGGGGATGTAAGCAGGTCTACCGTCTACAAGTTTAACTTCTCTTACCATTGGAAGTTCCTGCTGCACATTATCCTGCACTGCCTCTCCAACAAATCAGGGGGTTGGGATCAAATCCCATATGAACTAGGATGCCTAGTTCATGGGTTGGTGAGAGGTCTCCGATTCAACTACTCACGATTTGTGTTGACCAACCTTATCAGCAATCTGAGCAGGGATACATTCTTCACGTATCCCAGATTTATTCAACACATAATCAACTGTGAGCTGGAACCAAGCAAGCTTGTCTGCGCAGCTGCTCTTACCGTTCCACAAATGAGGCCTACCATCTTCAAAATACTGAAGAAGGTTTCCATCAACTTCACTGGAAGGTACAATCAATTACCTCCAGAGATGACTGAGCGCATAGCTCCTGGTGACATCCCTGTTATCCCCACAGGTGATGAACCCACACCAGCAACCTTCACCACAATGCCAAAATCCTCTTTACCCATCAAAGCTATATACCAGAGACAACCCAAACGAACCCTTGTTCAATCTACTCTGATTGAACAAGCTCCTCAGTCTCAAACCCAAGAGCCCGAACCCCAAGCCTTAAGCCCACAGGGTGAGTCTCTACACTCCCCTGTGCAGCCTTCTAGGGACAGCCCCACCATAGGCTCAATGCCTTAGACATTGATCTAGGTCCCGGGTCAGTAGGTTTATCTTCCCTATCTTTCACTGACCTTTTACTCCGCACTGATGAAGAGATTACATCTCTCCATGGCCACGAAGTTGATCTACAACACCATCTGAAAGATCAACAGAGCCAACAGGGATCCCTTGTCTCTAGCCCCCATCAGAAGCCAATTACTGAGGTGAGTCCCACTGATGTGGAGGGGACTCATGTAGACTCAACTGCTACTACTCAGAGTCTCTCATTGAGCCCTCAGGACAGTGGTAACATAATTAGGACTGAGTCTACGGCAACTTTGCCCATTGACATCTCTGAAAGAGATGACTCTGAGCAATGGAAACCAGGGTGCTAAGAAGCCACATCTGGTGGTGAGACTGAGCATACTAGGTATGTTATCTCATCTCCCCGTGATTCTTCTCATGAAGATGAGGGAAGTATGCAACTAACACTTCAGTACTTGCTTTCTAAGGTCTCCAACCTGGAATCACAGGTGAGGATCTTAGAATCAAGGACTGCCACTCAGCAACTTGAGATTAACACTCTCAAGGCCAAACTAGCTGAGAAACAGACGGAGAGGTCTGTTAGGCATGTACCAATTCAGGTCTCACTGAATTCTTCCTCTAGCTCATCTAGCTCTCAAGATGATGCTACCAAAAAGGGGGAGAAAGTTTAGAGACAAACAATTGAGGAACCACAGACCCAATTTCTTACTTCCCAACTCATCACACTACCTGAGTCATCTCAATCTTTTCTAGAATTGACTCAAAGATGCTTCAAGATCTCTACAGACTTTTACAAAGTTTGTATTGAGATCCTCCCTAGAACAGCCCAGCCCCGACACCACACTCATATATTTGGGGCTGAGGAGCTTCAAAGACTGACTGCACCTTCTACCACTGTGGAAGATGTTGGTCAACCTAAAGTCCACATGGAACCTGAGATTAGCTTCGAAGGGGAAATGGGGACTGATGGCCCAGCAACTGAAACAGTTGGGATAGAACTTGCAGCTGTCTTATCTTCCGAAGCTCAAGCTGAAGCTTCCGAAGTTGACATGGAAGCCTCGAAAGAACAAGAAAAGTCTTCCGAGGCCGAAATAGAAGCTGCGGAAGGCTTATTCCAGATGTCCGAGGAACTGACCATCACAGATGTTATTGCTGAAATAGCATCTGAGGTGAGCAGGGAGGACATTTCTGACATTCCTCCAACCCAAACACCAGCTGAACCTCTCTCTCAATCACAACCCTCCGTCCAAGAACCACCACAGTCAAGCACTGCCAAAGACAAAGGAAAAAGAAAGCTGACTGCGGAAGAGCTTCAGGAGGAGGAGAGGATTGAGAAACTCAAAAAGAAAGGTAGGTTTCCTACTGAAAAGCTGCTAGCTGCTAGTTCTAAGGTAGCTGCAACCAATCAGGAAGAGATCAACCAAAAGAGAAGGACAGCACTCATTGACCAGCTCATCAGCCTAGGAGCTGTCAATGAGGAAGTACTCCTGCTACCATTAGAGGAGTTGGTGTCTTTGGAGAGGTCAACCAGCTAAAGCAAGAAGAACAAGCCAGGTTGACCTTGGAGAGGGAAGAAGAAGAAAGAAGAGAGCAGCCCTGAAACTGAGAGAGGACAGGATTAAATTCCTACTCTCAAGAGGCTTCAGTCATCCTGAACTGTCTCCTAAAACCCACAACTCTACCCAAACATACCACATCACCTCAACCACCCAACTACCCATCCTAAAACCCAAAACACAACCCAAAACCACTAAACCTAAGCCTACCTAACAAAAACCAAGACCATCCCCTCAGCCTCCTCAACATCTCTCCTTTGAGGAAATAAAGGAGTTCAAGACAAGGCTCATCAACTACACCACTTTGAGCAGCATCTCCTGTGAGGGAGACCTTATCAACATCACCTATGTTGATAACTCTTCAAGCTCCCTCACCCTAGGCCAATTTCTTGAGTTGCCTAGAGACACTTTGGGCCAGGCTGCAAGACTTCTTGGTCTCAACTCCGATACCCTCAATGCTGAGGAGAAGAGACTAAGAAGGAGACTGGTGACTCTACTGGATACAAGGAAAGAGGATAGGATTTCTAGTCAATCTCCTGGACCTAGGAATGCTATAATCCAGTGGAGGTTCGATGAACCTTCTCACAACTTTGTTGTGGAAAGGGAGAATGGTGAAACCAACAGGCTCAATGCCACTTCTCTCCTGCATCTTAGCAGATTTGATCTTGCTGAGCTTGCTGAGAAGCCATTCTCCAATCCCTCCAACTCTGAGACTGCTGCACACATCAGAAATCATATCAGCGGTCTCCACTTGGCTGAACAAAGTAGAAGAGCCAAGATTGAAGAAGAGTTGAAGCTGAAAAGAGCGGAAGACAAGGAAAGACCAACCACCAAAGGCACAACCTTTCTACAGATGGTGGAAGGTCCTAAATTAGAACCAATAGTTAGATGGGAATATGACTATAGTTCCCATCAACTAACTCTCTTCAGAGGGCCACAACAAAGGGTACATATAATCCAAGGAGACAGAGTGGAGGTTTTGTCTACCAAGGATCTGTACAAGATTCTCAGCACCACGTCAGGAAAGAATAAAGATACTGATAAACACTTACTTTCCCTGGTGCTGAGAACTTTGAGAAGAAGAGAGAAGTGAAGTTTTGGTAGCATCAGCCTAGGGGGAGTTTGTTGGATCATGATGAGGCTGATGCAACCAAAACCACTTCATAGTCATTTTGGTGCTACATTGAAGGGCTTCCGAAGTAAAGCAAGAGATCTTCCGAGAGTCTGAAGACAATAGCTGAAGTCAACAACTTAAGACAACAGCTGAAGTCAACAACTGAAGACAATAGCTGAAGTCAACAACTGAAGACAACAGCTGAAGTCAACAACTGAAGACAACAGCTGAAGTCAACAACTGAAGACAACGGCTGAAGTCAACAACTGAAGACAACGGCTGAAGTCAACAACTGAAGACAACAGTTGAAGCCAACAGCTGAAGACTATCTTCCGAAGACAAAGTCTGATGAAGGAGCTGAAGACAAAGTCTGAGCTTCCGAAGACAAAGTTTGATGAAAGAGCTGAAGACAAAGTCTGAGCTTCCGAAGACAAAGTCTGATGAAAGAGCTGAAGACAAAGTCTGAGCTTCCGAAGACAAAGAAGACTCCAAGCCTCGGAAGAAGCAGTCTTCCGAAGTAAAAGTGGCTTCGGAAGAAGTTATTCTTCCGAAGTACTTTATTTTTCGGAAGACATTGCGATGACCAGCAGATAAAAGTATGGTCCCTGACAGTCCGCTGCAGACCTCTGATACAGCATGGCATCTTCCTAAAGAGCCATGTTGTTGACCATGCTTTATTCTACTGTTCACCTTTTTATGATAGTACATGTTACCAACTTTAGTTGGTGACAAAAGGTAAGTCAGAGACATGTCCTGACTACCAACTCTCAGGCAAAATGTCTGAAAGACCTCACCTAGAATCTTGTAGTATAGATGTAAGGTTAAAGGTGTCCAGCTGGTATCAAAGTATATCCGGCTGTAGGTAGTATTATATATATCTTCTCCTTGTAACTCATAAGAAGTGATTTTGAGAGTCCAAGAGCCTTGTAATCCTTCGAGTTGAGAAACATATATAAAAGTACCTTGAAAATTTACTTCCTGTGTTAATTTTCTTACTGCTTGTTACTTGTTATATGGTGATCAACTCTTCATAGACTACTTGCTGAGTGTTGTTCACAGTGAGTTGAGAGAAAAACCACCCATAATCGATCCTGCAGGGCGTTTGGTTAGAACTTGAATAGGTATTTTAGAATTTGAATGAAACTGAAACTTAAAGGAATGAGGATTTTTTGAAATGGGATTTAATTTAAAGAAATTTACGAATATTTTTAGAATTTGAATTACTTGATGGAATTTATGTAAGGCCCCTGATCCCAGGAAGCCCCACAGTTAGTCATTCACAGTATGATATCAATTTAAAACATCTACGTAAGTAAATATTGCAGCGAAAATTTCTTTAAATCAAATTCGTCATGACATGATTAAAAGAAATTTGCTAACATTGTCTTAAGTACATCAAACAAATTTTAAAAGGGGTATTTAACAATCTTCTGAATCTGGGATGCCAGTCTTCGTTTTCAAGAAGTTTTAGATCCATGCTCCCATTCCTCTAAGCCTTATAGCTCACCTGTCAGGCCTATACACATACAAAAGTTAGCTTCGCTGAGTGAATTCTAGGTTTACTTCATTAAATAACTTTTAAGTAAGATATATTAGCTTTATCCTTCAAAAGTAATCATCACATAACGGAACATTGTACACAGATCATCGCTTTATTAATACTTTATCATTAAGACTTTCGCTTAATTATTAACTATTACTCTTCTTTATCCGTCAATTCCCAGTCACTATTGGTGCCTATGATAAACACAGGACTTTACCGACATGTCAATTCAGGCCTTATTGTCGTACCCAAACAGGCCATTATTGTCATGCCAATCCAGGCCTTACTGACCTGCCTGCTTGAGCCTCTACTCTTCTCACATGCCAATCCAGGCATTACTGTCATAAGGGCACAACAAATGCAACCCTCCTCTGTCATTTGCTTGCAAGGCTTTACTTTACCAAGGTACACGTTAAGGGTCCAATAACATTTCTTTAAGTTTCACTGACATCTTTAGTGATACATATACTTTACATGATAAGAAATAAACTCTTAGTCTATCCGATCATATTTTATCAACAATGAGAAATAGACCATATAACCGACCCTCCGATGGACAGCGAGGGTTCTAGGGGTAGCAACCCCTAGTGGGGTCCAAGGGGCAACACCCTTGGTTGGGGTCGTGTTGCCAGGTTAGCATGAAAATTTTTATTTAAAGGACTTTATATAGCATATTTTGTTATAGGAAAATTTATTTTCTTGTTAAAACCTCTTGAAAACTTTACCTTAAAATCTTAGGTTTACTATGTATAATAGCCCTAATACATGAAAAAACTTGTAAATAAGGGGATCTAGAACTCACCTGGACAAAGTAAATAGTTTCTCATCTAAATTTTCTAGGCTAGATTCGCACTACATACCTGCATATAAGTTAACACTCAAATAGGTCATTTCTATACAATTTCGCTGCCAGTTTCGCTGCCAGTTTCGCTGCCCGTTTCGCTTCCAGTTTCGCTGCCAGTTTCGCTGGTAGGTTCGCTTCCAGTTTCGCTGGCAGTTTCGCCCGGCAGTTTCGCACGGCAGTTTTGCACGGTAGTTTCACTGCCAGGTGCGCCCAACTTTCATTGGAATTTCCTAGGTTCGCAAGTTCTACTGGTCATTCTGGGAACTAGCGAAATTACCAGCGAAACTGTAGTTTCGCTGGGAATTCTCTTTGTTTCGCTGGAAGATCCCACAGTTTCACTAATCGGGCCTACAGTTTCGCTGATCGGGCCCACAGTTTCACTGGGAATTCTCTTAGTTTCGCTGAAAAATCCCACAGTTTCGCTGATCGGGCCCACAGTTTCGTTGGACGTATAAATATGACGAACCAACCCGTTTTTAACCCAAAATCTTAACTTTTTACGTCCAAATCCTTGCTTTATCATCCATGAAACTATATCTAACCTTTTTAACGTTTTCATACGTAAAAATGTGACCTTTATGTGATTCTTTGAAACTTTTGAACCCAAACTATAGAAATCCGAATATGTTCTACAGAGGCGTTTAGAGGACAATTATTACCTTGATTTGTTGCTTCTTTCTTGTGGTTTAAAGCTCAAACTCACAGATCTTCAATCTCTTCAACAATAGAACACCAAATCTTGAGTTTTCTTCACCTTCTCTCTCTACTTTCTCTCTCTACTTTCTCTCTCTACTTTCTCTCTCTACTTTCTCTCTCTAGAAGCTGGGGGCTAGTGTTGCAAATTAGGAGGGTGGGGGCTCATCATGCATGTTTAAGGGCTGATTATAGGCCCTTAAACCCATCAAAACTTAGCTCATTAGGGTTAATTTAGTCCATAACCCACCCTTCTTCCTTATTTATATTAATTAGCCCTTAACAAAGCCCACTATTATTAAATAGTTTGTTTCGGAAATTTCGAGGCGTTACAATTTAAAATCATTTACTTGCTTCAAAACCAAAATAAAGTCCATAGTTGCATATTTCTTAAGACTTGATAGTTCGACAATTAAGCTTGAAACTACTTGGGAGATCACGTCTTATTCTTGTATTTAGTTGGTTCCTAACATCAGCATGACTTCTAGAAGCTTTATAAACATCATGTTGTTCCTAAGCTATCGACAAGCCAATTATAAAATCTAACAATCAAACAAACAATTTCAACACATTTTAAAAACATATGTTGGTTGATTTTATTAAACTTGCAAGCGGCATTGGTAGCAGTGTGTCAGTGTTGAGATAAGTGGTGGCAAGTAACTTCACTAGCCATAGCGCCAATTGGTGGTGGGCTGCTGGGGCATGCAATGTCAGTAGGCACCATTGAGGGATGACGGTGGGCAATGGTGGGTGACATCGGTTATAGCATTAGTCGCCGATAGCTGGCTATAACACGTGGTATCAGTCAGCAACTATGACATTTGCCACCAAAACAGTTGTATAGACCATTAACTTTAACTTTTTAACTTTGACTAAATATAGGCATTGACTTGAAAGTGTACTAAATGATGACTTGATTTGAGAATAGTACATTAGACGCGTGTAGACACGCTAAATGTGAAAATTGTGCATTATGGGCCTAACATGTGCTAATGGATCTAGGATTGGTGATAGTGGGATGTTCACCAGATTGGATATAATATAATGATTATGTGCATCGGAGTTGATCAAGGATTGGCAAAACGTAAAACATTAAAAATATACGTTGAAAGGCAACAAAAATCGGATATCAGCGTACTTTGCCTAAATTCTACTAAATAGACTTAATTTAGTTTAAATATATAAATTAAATAATTTATATAGCATATAATAGTTTTTTAGAATCATATTAACGCATGGAATTTAGAAACGTAATAAATGGCATGCGAACCCGGACAAAATTAAATTGGAAGCTATGGACCAAGGGGTCGGGGCCCGTGCCCCTCCCTTATTTACGGCTGACTTCAACAAAGAGGGGGGTAGGGTGACTCCCTCTTGTTTTCCTTTTATTTGTTGAAACTTTCTTACCAACTTTCTCTCTAATTGAAAACTCTAGCCATAACTCTTAATTTTCTCATGTTTTTCATCATCTTCCTCATTCTTGGTCAATTTTTATTTTTCAAGCATTTATCTTGTTGAGGCCTTAGTCTACTATGCATATTATCGGCAAGAAATGCCAATTCTTAAATGATTTAGTTTGTATTCGATCATGTTATTGATGATATTCATCATCTAACAACAAAATCATCATCCAATAATATTGTGTTCTTTTTTGGGCATTTGATCATGAAGATCTAGGCATTTCGGGTATTGAAACTTTGAAAATGGTAAAACCCTAATTTTTAATTTCATATATTCTTTAGATTTATTAAACTGGTTTGTAAACTTATGAGATCTAGTCCTAATGGACATCTTGTGTTCATAATCTCTTTATTAAAAACGTTAATTTTTGTTCTCGAATCAATAGATGTGTTAGGGATTAAATCTAGGCATCAATCGTCTAAAAACGTGAAATGGAATATTGAAATCTAAGTACCTGAATTGGGACTGAAAATTGATGATAACCTAAGGATATAATACAACGGTTTGCTAAATAATTCATGTAATAACCAATGGTCTCGGTCTTAGGTCAATGGTGGTCAAAATTATGGATTTGGGGTACAAATGGCAAGGTTGAAAATTTAGACAACTTGCTGTCAGAAAAATAGAACATTAGGGGGACTCCCCCTTGTTTTCCTTTTATTTGTTAAAACTTTCTTATCAAGTTTTTTCTAATTAAAAACTCTAGCCACAACTCTTAATTTTCTCATGTTCTTCATCATCTTCATCATCTTCATCATGAATCATCCTCATCTTCCTTATTCTTGGTCAATATTTGTTTTTCAAGCTTATCTTGTTGAAGCCTTAGTCTACTATGCATTATCGGCAAGAAAAGACTATTCTTAAATGATTTAGTTTGTGTAAGGTTATTAGTCGGCTGATGCAACCCAACACTCAAAGTCTTTCCTGCATGCATGCACAAGTATACTGAAGTGGAATGTTTCGGAAGTTTCACACTGCCTTAGAAATTATTCTAAGTGTGAAATATTCCGAAGCCAAGACCATATCTTTCGAAGCCAAAAGATGAAGTCTTCCGAAGCTTCAAGGACAAAGTCTTTCGAAGCCAACCACTGAAGATATATTTCTTTCGAAGACTTTTATATTACATGCTTTATCTGATGTACTTTTTACCTGAAGCTGAACCACTTTCCGCTGCCACTCTGATAAGTCACCAACCTTTGATGAGTTGGTGAAAAGGTCTATGCTTTTGGTAAACTGTACATTGAGGTCTTGAGTCTGTAACTTTCCACTTTATGTACTTTATCCTTTTTTGTAATATATTAGGATGTGAGCTATGGCATGTCATAGTCACTAGTCAAAAGGCAATCTGCCTTTTGACTCTACATGGATTTTGTTGTCTAGTTCATGTATGGCATTTAAAGTATAGCCAGTTGTAGGTAGTAGTATATGTATTTTCTGATCCTTGTAACTTAGTAAGTTTTTTGTAGAACTTTGTAAACCATTTTGTAAGAAACTAGAAGATCAATATACATCAACCTTGAAAACCAACTGCTTGTGTGTTGTTCTAGTTTCTGTCTTATTTACATCTTGTGTTTCTTAGTTCTCTAAACTCAGTTTACCAGTTCCCCATTTGAATTGTTAAGTGTTGTCTCACACTCTCCTCTTTGTCCTGTTGTGTTGTACAAGTGCATAAACCCTTCACCTGGTCCTGCAATTGGTATCAGAGCTTCTCAGGCTTTTGATATAAGATCTTACCATCTTAAGATCCCTCACACACATAAAAAAATACTTAACCCTTCAAATGGCAGCTATCTCTAAAGCTGATATAGAAACTGGAACCATGACAAAGTCCCCACTGATCACTCTTGATGACTTTGACACTTGGTGCCAATGAATGGAAGGTTTTATCAAGTGTCAAGACTCAAGAATGTGAGAATCTGTTGTCTCTAGACCTCACATACCAAAAACTCCTTTAGCTGCTGCTGGAGGTGGTATGATCCCCAAGGACGTGGCTGACTACTCAGAAGAAGATAGAAAGAGAGTAGAAATTGATCAAAAAGCCATGACAGCCCTTCAGACTGCTCTTCCAAACTCTATATACAGAGGTTTCAAGAAATGCAAAACAGCTAAGCAGTTGTGGGATGCATTGAAACTAATGATGAGGGTTCTACTGATGCCAAGGAGAACAAGAAGGATCTCTTGAAGCAGCAGTTTGAAAATTTCACCTTCAAAACAGGTGAAACCATGACTCAACAATACTTTAGATATGTTGAGATTGTGGATACCCTAGTGGATGTTGGAGTAACTTTTGAGAACCGGGACATTGTAAGGAAGTTTATGTCCTCTCTTCCTAGGCAATGGACACATTATTATGTTGTAATCAAGAGAACTGAGAACCTTAAGACTCTCACCCTAACAGAGTTATATGGCATTCTCAGTGGATACCAGATGAAGATGAACATGCAAGGTTCATCTGGTAACTCCAGTAATCAAATGGGTTCAGCCCTTCATGTGACTGAAAGGGATAGCATAGAACCCCAACATCATCTCATATGCTACCTTGACATCTCACAAAAGGGTCCTTTCATCACCTTCCCGTACACACCAAGGGAGAACTATACTCAAGGAAGCCCATTCCAAGAGACAAGTTCTTCTCAAGCCTTTGTGTCTTCTGATGAAGGTTGTGGTAGCTTCCTATTCTCCCTTGAAGACCTGGACTGTATCCATCCAGATGACCTGGAGTACATGGAGATAGTCCAGCAAATGGCTCTTCTCACTCACAGAGCCAAGAGGTTCTACAAGAGGACAGGAAGGAAGTTTCCCAGCAATACAGCCAGTGGAAAGTTTGGACTGGACAAAAGCAAAGTTAAGTGTTACAATTATAACTTGATGGGTCACTTTGCTAGGGAATGCAAGGCACCAAGAACAAATGGTGGACAAGCACAATCCAGATCAAACTGCACTGATAAAGCTACCCAGAATGAGAAGCCAAAGCAGTAAGCTGCAGTTGTTGTTGAAGAAGGAGGCTTTGACTGGAGCTTTCAGGTGGAAGATGCATCTCCAAACCAAGCATTGCTGGCTGATCATGATGAAACCAAGGTATTGGAACATCTTTGCACTCCTGAATGTATTGCTAAAGTCAACAGATACAGGTCCTATAACTTAGAGATGAGATCTGATCTTGAGTCCTTGAACATCCAAAAATCTAATTTTAGAAAGACTAAAAATGATTATAAGTTAAAGATAGAGGACTTAGAGAAAACCATTTCAGTTTTAAAACATGAGCATACAAATTACAGGACTCAGATCAAGGATCTCATAAATAAGTTAACTGAATGCCAGGCTGAGCTTATGATTAGCAAAGCCAGGGCAGAAAATGTGTTCTTGAAGAAGAGACCTTCAAGAACATCATATCCTCATCCTTGCATGCAAAAGTTTGTTATCAAAATAGGCAGGGACTGGGATCTAGTGAGATAGCTCCCCCAAACATAATCTTGTCTATAAGATCACCTAGGTGTGGAACTTCTGAAGATGAGCTTCCTCACATAGACCCCTTGAGTGAAGAGGATGAATAAGTGATAGTGAAGAATTCCTCTGAGAAGAGTGAAGAAGAGGATTCTAAGAAGGGTCACTATCCTTCTGAGGAGAGCAGGAAGCCTGAGATGACCAAGTCTATGAGGAAGAACTTGATCAGAAAGAGCAAGAGAAAGGCCAGGAGGGTTCAAGAGATCAATGCCACTTTCAACTCTAAGCAGAAACAAGTCTTTATTTCTGTAGGATTTGATATGGTTAAGACTGGAGAAATAAGCCTCAACTCTTCTACCAAAAGTTCTGGTTCATGTTCAAATCATCTCAGCATCAAGAAGAAGGCTGATCCGTTGTGTACCACTACTACACAGCCTGAACCATCCAACTCCAAGAACAGTCCTAAACCTAAAGGGACTGTCTCAGCATCTGCAAAGATGAATGTGGAGAAGGGAAGTGATCAAAGTCAGCCTTGTTCTCAGAAGAAAACTCTTAGGAAGAAAAAGATAAGTTGTGTCATGTGTGAAAGTACCTCTCATCTTGCTATGGATTGTCCATACAATCCAAAGAGCTCTTAATGTGACCAAGAAGGAGACTCCTAAGAGATCTAAGAAGAACTTAGCTTCAGAAGGAAAATTTGTTTCCTTCGAAAGCTCCAAAGGAAAGAAGAAGGCAAGTGGAAAATTACCTTCGAAAGAAGATTTGGTCTCGGAAGAAAGGAATACTTTCAAAGTACTGAAGTCTACTGTAGTGTTAGCAGGATCTTCCGAAGGTTCAGTCATCAAATCTTCCAAAGTCATCAAAGCTTCCGAAGTGTTGAAGGTCAGGTCCAAACTTCCAAAGGTGGTGTGGAAGTCAAGGAAAGACCAAGTGACTAAAAGTTCTCCATCAACAACAACAAGAGATCCTCAGAGCACAACTATAGGATCTATTAGTGTTTTATTACCTTCTACTTCCTTTGATGAGCCCAAGACCAATAAGGCTTGGGTTTCCAAATGTAACTAATCATTTTCTTTGTGCAGGAACAACTAAAGACAAATAAAAATGTCTAGATCATTGATAGTGGTTGTTCCAGGAACATGACAGGCAATAGGTCACTACTCTAGAACTTTGAAAGGATTGATGGAGGACCAGTTGCTTTTGGAGTAGATGAAGGAGGTTACATTTCTGGAAGGGGCAAGGTCACAAATGGTAAGCTCAGCATTGAGAAGGTAAACTTTGTCAAGGAGCTTGGGTACAATCTTCTGAGTGTATCCTAATTTTGTGATCAGAGTCATAACATGCTCTTTACTGAGCATGAGTGCATTGTTCTTAAGCCCTGGGTGATTATTCCTCATAAGCATATCCTGCTTAAAGCCCCTAGGAAAGGGAACATGTATAAGATGGATTTGCAAGAAACATCTCCCTCAGGAGAAGTTTCATGCTTCCTATCTAAAGCCAATAGTGATGAGTATTTTCTTTGGCATAAAAGAATATGCCACGTAAACTTTAAGAACATGAATAAGCTAATTAAGAATGATTTAGTAACTGGAATACCAAAGAAAGAGTTTATAAGTGATGACTATTGTGTTGCATGCCTGAAAGGGAAGCAACATAAGGTATCTCACAAGCCTAAGGAAAGAAACTCTATCACTACGCCCCTACACTTGTTACATATGGATCTCTTTGGCCCCACCGGTGTAATGAGTCTAGGAAGGACCTCTTACTGTCTGGTGATCACAGATGACTTTACAAGATTCACTTGGGTCTTCTTTCTTAGAACTAAGGATGAGACCCCTGAGATTCTAGAGAATTTCATCTTAAGAATTGAGAATCAATGTGATCACAAGGTCAAAACCATAAGATGAGATCAAAGAAATGAATTTAAGAACCAAATCCTTAACACATTTTGTGATGACAAGGGTATTACAAGATAATACAGCGCTCCCAGGACTCCTCAGCAAAATGGTATTACTGAGAGGAGAAACATCACAATGATTGAAGCTGCTAGAACCATGTTGTCTGACTCTAAACTGTCCATCACCTTCTGGGCAGAGGCAGTCAACACTGCCTGCTATGTACAGAATAGATTTTTAGTGGTTAAGACACATGGTAAGACTCCTTGTGAACTTTGACACAAGAGAAAACCTTTTATTGGTTTTCTCAGGTCATTTGGATGTCCAGGCAGCATCTTGAATACTAAAGATCAAATTGCCAAATTTGTTGAGAAATCAAATGATGGACACTTTATTGGATACTCTTCTCAAGCTAAAGCTTATAGAGTATACAATCTCAGAACTATAGTAATTGAGGAGTCAGCCAATGTGACTTTCAATGAGCACATTCCCAGTGTGAAAGGTTCTGGTCCGGATTGGCTATTTGATCTTGACTTAGTTACCAACTGTTTTAACAAATCTTGTGAGAATGTTTCAGGATCTACTGACATTTTACCTCCAGGTGATCCTGATCCAAGATTTGAGCTAAGAAGATCTTCAAGTTACACATCTTCAGCTCCAGTTGTAACTACTTCAACAAATGAAGTTTCTATCAGCAAAACAATGATAATTTCAGCTGATACATCTGAGATGCCTTCAAGTTCTAGCTCAGAGGCTCAACAGACTAACAAATAAACTTTAAATGCAGAAGGAGATGATGGTGATGGTGACAGTGATCAAGAATTACTTGATGTTGATAACCACTCCATAGATGAACATATCAATGATGTCACACACTTATTGGATCAAGTTTCTCTTGATAAGTGTGTTGAAGTGGTGGAAGAAGCATCTATGCCAGATCTAAATTTCTCTAATTTAGATCTCTCTCAGCAACTTGCTGTGATCCCTCAGCTAAGGATACACAAGTCTCATCCTACCACAAACATCATTGGAAATGTTGACTCCGGGGTAAGAACAAGAGGACAAACACATGAAGCAAATGTTTGTCTTCACTCTTGTTTCTTGTCCCAGATAGAGCCCAAGAAAGTTGATGAGGCTTTGAAGGATGGAAGTTAGATTGAAGTCATGCAAGAAGAGCTACTTCAATTCAAGAGACAGAAGGTTTGGAACCTATGTCCTTTTCCTCATGGGAAGACTACTATAGGAACCAAATGGGTATTTAGGAATAAGAAAGATGATAGAGGTATTGTCATCAAGAACAAAGCTAGACTAGTTGTTCAAGGATACACATAAGAAGAAGGAATTGACTACATTAATGCTTTGCTCCTGTAGCAAGACTAGAAGCTGTTAGGATATTCTTGGCTTTTGTTACATCCAAGAACTTCAAGGTCTATCAACTTGATGTCAAGTGTGCTTTTCTGTATGGGGTGATTGATGAAGAGGTGTATGTTAAACAACCACCTAGTTTTGTAGATCTTGATCATCCTGATTATGTCTGCAAGCTTGATAAGGCTCTCTATGGGCTACACTAAGCACCAAGAAAGTGGTATGAGACTTTATCTCAGTATCTCTGCAAGCATGGATACAGAAGGGGTACTATAGATGGAACTCTCTTCATTAAAAGATAAGGAAATGACTTACTGCTAGTTCAAGTGTATGTAAATTACATCATCTTTGATCAGCTAATCCAAGGCTCTGCAAATACTTTGAGAAGCTGATGAAAAACAGATTTGAAATAAGTGCCATGGGGGAACTCAATTTCTTTCTGGGAATTCAAGTGAAGCAAGTTGAAGATGGAATCTTCATAAGTCAGTCAAAGTATGTTCAGGACATACTCAAAAGATTCAACATGACTGATTATAAGATTGCTAAGACACCCATAGCAAGAAACCACTCCCTTGGGCCAGATGTAACGCCTGGAATATTGTCTAAGCGAGCCAAATAATAATAATGGGCTTACACAAGACCATCTAATGAAAATAAGATAGTTATGGTGTTAGGCCGAGTTAACTCTTCAGATTATGAGCTTGACGAGTTTAAGGTCCCGGGAACGCCTGGTATATATAGACGGATCAGCTTGAGCAGCTCTCATTTGCACTCAACACCCAACTTCTAGAGAGAGTGTAGAGAGAGAAAGTGGTGATTCAAGGCTTGGTTGATCAAGAGATTGAAGATCGGTGTTTGTGGGCATCCAAACAACAAGAAAATACCAAGAATCCAGGTAAGAAACATCATTTAATCATTCCTTTTGATGTAAACCCGGATTCTAGGTTTTGGGGTTTTTGAAAGTGGCAAAGAATCATCCAAAACTCACGTTTTTATGTAAGAAAACATGTAAAAAGCTTAGATATACCTTCATCGATAATAAACCAAGGTTTTGGGTGCAAAAGATTGAAGTTTTGGGTTAAAATAGGTTGGTTCGCAATTTTTAGCCCGTTCTGCGAAGCTGGGTGTTCATCTAGCGAAATTATGTATTCGTCCAGCGAAACTACGGGTCTCCCTGCGAAACTATAGTTTCGCAGGTAGTTTAACAGACATTGTTATCCAACGAAAGTTGGGCGAAACTAGCAGCGAAGATGCCAGCGAAACTGCCAGCGAAACTGCTGGCGAAATTAGCAGCGAAACTGCTGATCATGTAGCGAAATTAGCAGTGAAATTAGGCAGAAATTAACTCCTTTGAGTGTTAACTTATCTGCAGGCGGTGTAGTGCAACCCTCTCTTTTAAAGCTAGATTGAGAAGCTACTCATCAAGTACAGGTGAGTTCTAGGACCCCTCTTTTACACGTTTTTGAATGATTTTGGGGCTGGAACACATCTGTAAAACTATTTTCGGGTTTTGGGTGTTTAACCCGTGTATGTATGAATATGTATGTGTATGATTCGTTTAGGGCTTGATTTCAAGCTTGGATAAGCTTGAATAAGGTCGAGGTATGATTCCCTAAGGTTTAGGAGGGTTGATTTGGGCATAGAATGAGTTTGGAAGGGTTTAAAGGCCGAATGTCGCTGCTGCAATTCGGGATGAACTGCAATCGCTGCCCAGCTAGGGCTAGGCGACTGGAGGGCTAATCGGCCGACTGAGGGAAGACTGAAGCTCAATCGCACGACTGGGGTTCAGTCGCATGACAGGTCATACGACTGAGAGTTCAGTCGCATAGGTCCAGTCGCATAGCTGTTCAGTAGCACGACTGAGGCACAATCGCATAGGAGCCCATTCGCATAGTGTCCATTCACACGATTAGGTGTTCATTCGCATAGGTGTCCATCCGCATTATTCCAATCGCATGGTGTTCAGTCGCATGGAGGCTATACGACTGAAGGTTGCCCAATCGCCCAAATAGGGCTGATGTGCACGAGGAGAGGTATAGTTCAATTACTGGCCTTCGGGAATAGAGTAGGGGTAATCGATGATGTGATGGCTCCCGTATGTACATGAGAGATGGCCGTCGAGGCTTAGAAGTGATGTAGGGCATGACGATGATAGTGTTGCATGTCCATGCATGATGTTGTATGTTAAGTATGATGTAGCCTGATATAATGCTGATGATTGATGATTTGTGAATGTCGATGCTCCTTGTTTTGATATATGTTTATCTTTTCGTATCTTTACGTATATGTTTGTGAATGAATGAAAAGTATTATGTAACGTAAAGTGAAAGATAATGAAAGAGGAACGTAATGAATGAATGCATGCATTAATGAATGAATGAACGAACGTGAAGCTAATGAGTGTATGTATGAGGTGAGCGAATCTGTGTCGCAACAGACTCAAAAGAGGATCTTTGTCGCGTATCCCGGTACTGTGTCAGTCTTCGGACATGAGTCGGGGTTTGTTAATCAGGCCCCGGCACAGTATCAGTCTTCGGACATGAGTCGGGGGTATTGCATGAGACGAGATAGTGAGATGAGCAACTTTGTGTTGCAATAAAATCGGATAGAGTTCAATCCAGGTGATTGACTCAGACGGGATCTTTGTCACGTATCCCGGTGTTGTGTCAGTCTTCGGACATGAGTCGGGGGTTGTGAACAGGCCCCGACACAGCATCAGCTTTCGAGCATGAGTCGGGATATTGCATGAAACAGGATCTAGTTGAATGAGTAGAGGATCGCATGCTCCGGTACTGTGTCAGTCTTCGGACATGAGTCGGGGGGTTTGTGTACAGGCCCCGGCACAGTATCAGTCTTCGGACATGAGTCGGGAGTAGTGCGTGAGAGTGAGATGAGATGAATGAGAAATGGATCACGTGCTCCGATACTGTGTCAGTCTTCGGACATGAGTCGGGGGTTTGTTAACGGGCCCCGACACAGTATCAGTCTTCCGACATGAGTCGGGATTATTGCGTGAGTGATGAATGAGAGAGATAATTATGAAAGAAAGAAAGTATGAAGTGAATGAAGGTAATGAACGTAATTAAAGCTAAAGAACAAACGAATGAAAATAATGAACGGAAGGAACATAGTGTTAACGCATGAACGGGATCCTTGTCACTCGACCTCAGTAATCACGGTTGTGTGCCATGAAGAGGGTAAAGTGTGACCGGATCCAGATAGAAGTAAAAGATAGAGAATGCATGAAAGTTAAAGATAGATAATGAACGAATGACAGACAGAGAATGAATGAACGAAAGTTAAAGATAAAGAATGAATGAGAAAATAAGATGATAATGATATTATCTATGTGTACGTACGACGTGTAATAGCGTAAAAGTAAAGAAACAGTTTTTAAAGGAAAGAAAAGTATGTTTTAATATAAACTAGAACTCACTCAGCAACGCTGACTTTGATGTGTTTCCAGTTGGCAGGTATGTTGCTGAGGATGGCACGAGACGGCTACTCAGCTCTTTTGGGATGGCATTCCTTTGTTAATGTTTTTGTAATGTATTATGTTGCATGCATTTATAAAACAAGATGGTGTTTGTAGAGGATTCGGATAAATGGGATTACTTAAGGAATCCTCTTAAAAGAAAGATGATGTTTTTTTAATGTTTTCGCTACAACGATTGTAATGTAATAAAATGAAAATTATGTTTTAGTACGATGAATGACCAGCTGTAAGCGTCCCGTGAATGGGGCCTTACACCAGATCTTGAGGGGGTGTGCAGATGAACACCTTTATAGGGCTATGATTGGGTCTCTTATGTATCTTACAGCTAGCAGGCCTGATATCATGTTTGCCACAAGCATTTTTGCAAGATATCAAGCCAACCCCAAGATGTCTCACCTCATCACTGTTAAGAGAATTCTAAGATACCTTAAAGGTGCCTCAACTCTTTGTCTTTGGTATCCCAAGAATTCTGACTTCAATCTGTATGCATATACAGATAGTGATTATGGTGGTAGCAATATGACTGCAAAGTCTACATCTGGGGGATGTCAGTTCCTTGGTGGAAGGGTTGTCTCATGGCAATGCAAGAAACAATCCTGTGTCTCTGCATCAACTGCTGAAGCTGAATACATTGCTGTTGCAAGCTGCTGTGCACAAGTGCTTTGGATTCAGAATCAGATGCTTGACTATGGTTTCAAATTCAAGGAGACTCCCATTCATATAGACAACAACAGTGCTATCTCTATCACAGAGAATCCTGTGCAGCACTCAAGGACAAAACACATAAACATCAGGTATCATTTAATTAGAGATAACTTTGAAAAGGGATTAATTAAACTAGTTAAGGTTAACATAAATAAACAATATGCTGATCTGTTCATAAAAGCCTTTGATGAACAGAGATTTAAGTATCTTATATCAGCTATTGGGATGATTAACTATGAGTAGCTTTTTCTTAAAACTAATTCACTTTATTTCTTAAAATCTATGTGTCCTAAGTTGTCTAGTCTATCACCTTCATAAGCTCATGTTTTCTAAGGATACAAACTTATTGAAGAGTTTTTCTTAGATTTTTGACAAATCTTGATCCTTCGAAAGAAATGATTTTTATCTTCGGAAGAAAATATACCTTCAAAACAAATAACTGTCTAAGTAAAATTTGCCTTCGGAAGAAATTTCTGAAATATCTTCCGAAGCTTAAAACTCTCTTAGGCACTTATACGTTTTTAAGGACCGTTTTTCTTCCGAAGGATATTAACTCTCGGAAGCTTTGTTTTGCGGAACAAAGCATCCAAGTTTAAAATTCTCTTTCGAAGCAAATTTGTCAAAACTTTTTTTGAGAAATTCTTCTGAAGTCATTTTGGCTTCGAAAGCATTTTCATTCAAACTTCCGAACACAATTTACCTTCGGAAGATTTTTTAATTCCAAGAAAACAACTTTTTGAGCAAAAAGCAAACTACTTTTTCAGAGGTGGGACCACCTTCCGGATTTCAAAGTTTATCCTCTTTCATTAACTTTATCTCAAATCCTTTTCACATATAAACCCTGTCGGTTCCCCCTCTTTTATCATCTTCATCTTCTCTCCAAACCTAAATTTTAAGATTTCTCTCTAAAACCCCCTTTGTTCATTCTTCCTTCACCTTTAAACTTACTCAAATGGCCAACTTTAACAGACGAAATGACTTAGATTTTTCTATACAGTTACACAGGCAACACAATCAGGTTGCACTGTTAAACTCTGAGAAAGATCCATATTTCTTAGAGGTATGCCAATTCTTGGCTTTGTCTAACTACTTCACCTCCCTTACCATTGATCCTCCTCTCTATGAGGATCATTTGCTTGAATTCTGGAAGACCTGCCAAGAGGTCATTATGGATGGGGAGAAGGCACTGTCTGCCACAGTGCAGGGAAGAATAGTCTTTATCACTCCGGCCATCATCAATACTCATCTTCAGCTGGATGATTAAGAAAGTGAGGTGTTCTTCCCAAAGGAAGTTATTAATCATTCCTTTGAGCAGATGGGCTATGAAAGAGATTTCTCTGTAAAGACCTTCAGGAAAGGGAAGGTCTCATCTAAGTGGAAGTACCTAGTTCATGTGGTCATCCACAACTTGTCCAACAAGCATGGAGGATGGGACCAGATTCCTGAAGATCTCTCCTTCATAATACATGGAATGGTTCAAGGGGTCAAGTTCAGGTATTCTTAATTTGTCTATACAAATTTAATAGCAAACTTAGACTCCTTAGAGTATTACATGCTTCCTAGATATGTTCAATACATTCTCAACTGTGAACTGGGCTTACAGTTAAGGGAAACATGTAATATTCTTAAATTGGGATAGATGAAGCCTGACATCTTTAAAATTTTGAAGTAGCCAACTGTTGGCTTTTCAAGGGTAGAAACAGTCCTTGTCCCAAAAATGTTATAGCTCATTGCTCAAGGTGACAACCTAGCACACAAGCTAGTGTTGAACCCACACCTTCTACATCCCAACCACCAAAACAGCCACAAATCACCCTTACCTACCAAAGAAAACACAAACGATTCCCTGCACAAGCTACTGAGTCTGTGCAGGCACCCATATACTCACCTACACAGGAGGAAGTGGACACTGGAGCTCCTACTTCCACTGAGGAGCAAACCACTCCCATCACTTCAAGAATCAGTGCTGAGGTTCCTCATGCTCAGCCTGATGAGCTCACAAGCCCAACAGCCTTAAGCCTTCACTCCGAGTCCAACACTCAGTAACAACCTTTAGGGGACAGCTACCATCCCTAGCCTTTAGATTTAAACCAACTAATTCCAAACCTTAACTTCTATACTGATAAGGACTTAGATGCCAGTGAGTGCCATGAGTCTTCCTACTACACCACTCCTCAAAGGGAGATGAGTGCTCCTGAGTCACCTAGGTCTAGCCCACATCAGTCACCTATCACTGAGGTGGATAATTCTGAACATGTTCAGGGTATCTATATGGAAGAGGCTCTCACTTTAGCAAGTGATTATATCATTCAGACCTCAACCATGGCAACTCAGTCTATTGACACTTCAATTGAAGTTGTCACTGAGCAGAGGAAATCCAGCAGCCAAGAACACCATGCTGGTGATGAGGAAGAGGACCTTGGTCCGATTCTCTCACCCCCAGTGATTCTTCTTATGAGGATGAGGGGAATCTGAGACTAAATATGCAAAAACTGTCAAAAACATGCACCTATTTAGTCTCCAAGGTTAGTCATCTTGAATCTCAAGTGACTACCTTGCAACACAGGGTCAATGATCAGCAACTTGAGATATCTATGTCAAGGAACAACTAACTAGGAGACCCTTAAGAGAAGCTCAACCAGGAACACAAGAACATGTGGATGTAATTGACCTAACTCCTAGCTCCCCTGTGAAAGAGGGTGATGCTACCAAAAAGGGGAGGAAGTCATTACAATCACATAACCTGGGAGCTCCTCAGGAGTATGGACACTGAGGACTCACCATCCTCACTTGTAGTTGTGCATACTTAGTAACTTTCTGTAACACCCGGAAATTTCAGTATGAGGTGTCATGCGACTGGAGCATCCAATCGCATGGTAGTCGCACGACTGGAGTCCCATACGCATGGAAGACATGCGACTGGAGCTCCATACGCATGGTAGTCGCACGACTGGAGTGTCCAATCGCATGGAGCTCATACGGCTGAAGGTTCACTCGCATAGGGACTCGGGCGACTGGACTGTAGTATTTAAGGAGAGGGAAACCCTTACCCTCTCCCCATACTTGCGAAATCAGAGAGAAAGAAGAGAGGAAGAGAGAAAATGGGAAAAGAGGAGAGGAAGGCTTGGTTCAAGCGGGTTCGAGGGTGCAAAATCGACATGTAGTGAGTTAAATCGAAGCTCTACTCAACGGGATAGTTCATGTGAGTTCTAGGACCCCTCTTTTACACGTTTTTGAAGGATTTTGGGGCTGGAACACATCTGAAACCCTTTTTGAGTTTTTGGGTGTAAACCCATTTTTATGCATTTGTGTATGTGTATGATGCGTTTGGAGCTCGATTTCATGCGTGGTTATGCTCGAATGAGGTCGTGGTATGTTTCCCTAAGGCTTAGGATGGTCGATTTGGGCTCAAAATGGGTTTAGATGAGTTTGGAGGCCGAAAACCCTCGGCTGCAGTCGGGATGAACTCCATTCTGCATCAGCTAGGGCCAGTCACCCGAATGGGGGAGACTGGAGGCCAGTCGCCCGAATGGGGGGAGACTGGAGGCCAGTCGCCCGAATGGGGGGAGACTGGAGGCCAGTCGCCCGAATGGGGGAAGACTATAGGCCAGTCGCCCGAATGGGGGAGACTGGATGCCAGTCGCCCGAATGGGGGGAGACTGGAGTCCAGTCGCCCGAACGGGGGGAGACTGGAGTCCAGTCGCCCGAATGGAGGGAGACTGGAGGCCAGTCGCCCGAATGGGGGGATACTGGAGGCTAGTCGCCCGAATGGCGGGACACTGGAGGCCAGTCGCCCGAATGGGGGGAGACTGGAGGCCAGTCACCCGAATGGAGGGAGACTGGAGGCCAGTCGCCCGAATGGGGGGAGACTGGAGGCCAGTCACCCGAATGGAGGGAGACTGGAGGCCAGTCACCCGAATGGAGGGAGACTGAAGGTCCAGTCACCCGAATGAAGGTCTAGTCACCCGAATGAAGGTCTAGTCACCCGAATGAAGGTCTAGTCACCCGAATGAAGGTCTAGTCACCCGAATGAAGGTCGAGTCACCCGAATGAAGGTCTAGTCACCGAATGAAGGTCCAGTCACCCGAATGAAGGTCCAGTCACCCAATGAAGGTCTAGTCACCCGAATGAAGGTCTAGTCACCCAAATGAAGGGCCTGTCGCATGGAGGCCAGGCGACTGAAGGGTGTCCATACGCCCGAATGTCCGTAGTATTGTCCGACTTTCGAAAAGTGCGGACTTAGACTCGGACCCTCGGGGTTGTAGATGATGAGTGGGCATGGATGATGCAAGACGATGTATGATGATGAGTTGACGACGATGACATGCATGATGATATGTGTGATGTATGCCTAGCGGTGCGTGTGATGTATTGTATGTCGGATGTGTGTTATGAGTGTATGATGATGCTTGTATGGTGATGATGTATGTTTAGGATTATGTGTATTTTTCCTTATTATGTATATATGTCTTCCCTTGGCTTTACGTTGAACCTCTAATGAATGTAATGAAAGTAATTTATAACGTACAGTGAAAGATGATGAAAAAAGGAACGTAATGAATGAGTGAATGCATTAACAATGAATGAACGAACACATGAAAT